>JAIZAY010002170.1:0-11069 GCA_029531755.1 Holothuria leucospilota | reverse complement strand
TGTTCAGTGGCGGCGAAAGTATTTTCGAAAGCCACTTGCAAGGATAGTGTTTGCATCATTAGCGGACCGTCCTGGTAAAGCGTCTAAGGGAACAAGGGTCCTTTAAAAGAAAAATAAGATGCACACTGGTGCAATTACATTTATTTTTCCAAGTCTTTCCATGAACTAGACATAGCCAATTTCATTTATTTATCATTAATTGGGTACGAAGAAGAGTTGGCACTAGGGTCTGATCCCTCCTGTGTCATTTCATGCAGGGGCGTGCTGTTCTTAATACCATTCCTTTTGTTAAAGTCTTTACCTTCCACTTAGGTTAGATGCAAAATAGTGCTATCATTGGAAAAAATTGATTTGATTAGTGATAGGAAAATGTCAAAATTTAGTGAAGTTTTGAAAAACCTTGTGTAACGATAAAAATATCTTAAATAATGTGAAGCAACCTACGATGTTTGTTTCTTCTTTTTCTTTGCTTTATGGTCTTCTCTTACCTGGTCTCTCTTATAAGAGGTAGAAGTTTCTCCTAGTTGCTGGAAACGAGTTTTCATAAGAATTATTCTGCGTATGAGCTATCCTTTTAATGGTCATTAAATATAGGGCATAAAGCGTGCAGTGCGTAATTGCTAGCGAAGAACTCTGAAATTTTGCTTTAGAAATTACTTTCCAAGACTCAAATTGCACACAGGCTTTGAACTCAAACGCAGGGCAAGCCTTTTCTGTCTGAGGCGGCAAGGGCAAAATGATCGTCATTTCATGATTTTCAAATTAAACTGTAGAAGAGCCGCCCCCTCCCTACTTTCTGAGGGTGTGAGGTTCAGTTCAGTTTCCCTGGGGGCTGGGGGACGCCCCGGAAGCTCTGGAGTATTCACAAAATTGTCGGTATTAGAATAAAGCATTGAATAGTTTTAAGTGCCCTGATAAAACCACACTCCAAAAACGTCCGGATCAGAGGGCCACCGATCCCAAATCCGGATCATTTATTACATCAAATTTGGGTAAAAAATAATCCAGACTGGGTCATTTTTATCCACATCCGATTAAGACAAATGACACGGATTGGGTCGGGGCCCCTCAGATACGGATTAGGTTCAGATTTTATCAGTACGTTTTTAGAGTGCAGAGAGCTATGAGAGATGGAGAAAAATCTACCAAATCTGTCAGACAATATGAATTTGAGAACAATTTAATCCTTTTCAGGTACCAAAATTTGATTGACGGGTATCTTTGTTTTTATTGTTTAGCTACTGTTGACTTTTCTTCTTAATGATGATCGCCTTCTTTCAAAACCCAGTAATCCTGAAACAAAGACCATTGTCAAGAGTTATGCTTTGAAGATAACTGCGCAGCCGATAAATGTGAAATGTTTTCACCGTTTCATATCAAAACGACTGTACATGCACTCTTAAGTTGCACAGAATAATTATTATTCTAATTTGTTCATTGAATAAGGAATATTTCCTTTTGATGAACCATTCGGAGTCTAAATTTTGATGATGATGATGACATTTCAAACAGGGGCGTAGCTAGGACGAAATATTTAGGGGGGCCTAGGTATCAAATGGGGGGTCACGGCATTGATCCCCTTCTTTAATTCTTACAAATGTTACTAGGATACACAAAACTTTTTTTTGGGGGGGGCTAGCAAACATCTTTGGGGGTACAGGCCCCCCGTAGCTTCCCGCCTGATTTTAAACGATTCCGGATTGTTCCTGCATTAGTAAAAAGTGTATCTATGTTCAAAAAGTAACCCGAAGATACACTGTACCTTTAACAGTGTTAAAAGTGGCATCTTGCCGCACAAGATAAAATACATTTTACTTTCTCTAATGATTGGCAAAGTTATTCCAATTAAATGGATGAAATCAGCCTATGAGCTCTCTCAGATGTAGCAGACGACAAGAGCAGTTGCCTTCACTGCCTTATCACTCTACATTTTAAAGTAGAAGTGGGCTACCTTTTTCCCCTGACGGGATGTTTTGATATTCATAGTCCACTCGCGGGTCGCAGGCAGTGAGGGTGCAACAAGTTTCCCCAATAGGGCTCAGGCCAAGGAGCCCCAAACATGCCTTGGTCGGGTCTAGGGGAAAAGCCCAGGTAAGGAACTGGGACAAAATCCCTGGAAGCTCTGGAGTTTTCACAAATTTGTAGTAAATAGAAAGTTCAACCACTATCTTTAGGCTAAGTGGCTTTGAATGTGCAATTCTACACAGACCAGAAGTATCACAATATGACCATTATTTTGTCTTTTGTTGTGTATGAAGTAATAATGAATGAGCACATACGAAAAGTGCGCGCAAAACGCGCCGAAAATTCGCGTATTTGAAACGAACTTTATGTTTTATACACGTCGCTTTACATTGCAAAATTTTCCACATTTTAAGGTTTAATTCACCGTTTTCCGATAGACAGTTCTACCCCGCCCCCCGAATCTACCGGAATAAATAGAGTACCCATTGAGTTTCGTACTGTAATAGACAGACCTATACATGATAGTGCAATTCTGTTCAATGTTACGTAGCATCCCACATACAGCTTCCGCTACTACCAGAAGTACAAACATTCTACACCTTGTTTATGTCTAACGAAACAGTGGGCACGTTACATTGTGAATACCAGGGTTTTAGTAACATACTTTTAGTGTTTGGCAGCAGTTTTATGTGAAAGATCCGGAAAGTGATATTACCTGGATAAACGATGGGCACCTTAGACTAAAACATCATTATCGATTTCTTTTCAAGTGACTCTGAATTTACATTTATGAATTGCCTTGTGGGCCGGATAAAGTTGTCTCGCGGGCAGGAGGTTCCCCACCCCTGTTTTAAAGGAATTTTGGGAACAGCTCTCTGTATAACAGGTCACGGTTTTCACAAATTTTGCTCGGGACAGAAAAATTCTTCCTACTAAATTTATTTCAACTCCTCCTACATATTAACAAATAACATGTTAACTGCAACCAGTTGCGTGGCTAGACATTTTTCTGCAGTGCGCAACAAACATCAACATTTACCTACAGGTTCTTACTGAAGGAATAAAAATTTGGTTATTAATTCCACGGTATCAGGCGGGTCAACATTACATCGAGTTAGTTAGTTAGTTAGTTAGATGAGATTTAACGACACACCAACACGAATGTGTTATATAGTGTCAACTAGATAAGGACGATTCAAGTTTGGTTTGAAATACAGTTCGAGTGCAGTGGAAGTCCTCCCCTTTAGTCCCCTCTTACGACAGGCGAGGAATACCGTGGGCATATTCTACAACCCCCAGCCCACAGGTGGTAACGTTACATCGAATGTGGTTATGTGTGCGTGTGTGTGAGGGGGTTGGCCTAAAGCGTAAGTGCTGTTCTAAGGGGCCTGAGGAAAGAGAACCCCTCCCCTATGGAAAATTTTAAGAAAGTCGTACCCCTTACAGATACTGAATGGTGTTGTGTGTTCACGACATTTGAGGGTACTATATGAACCTGTCAAAACAAGGTTATAATGAAACCATTACCTGGTTTCGAGTATTTTGTTTTCGGTTAATCTTAATGCCTATCAAGGCAAAGGTAAGGTAGACGTTACTGAATCAATAAAGTAAGATTATTATGGATAGATAACCAAGACCATAGACGTCCTCAGAAAAAGGAAAATACCAGGAGCAAACCTTTGTTTAGAGAGGACTTCATCCTGGTAAGGTGTGGCCGACAAAGCCTTAAGCCTCAAGCGCTGAAGGAACAAAGTATGAATCCGAAACCTCATTCAATAGACCCTTTTCCAAATAGCAATTGCAATGGCTCGTGGGATAAAGTTCTGGTACGTGGTGTTTTTGTCAATGGCATTTTGCTGTGGCAAAAATGATGCACACCAAAAATCTATCCCATAATCCTCTGTAATTCCTATTTGGAAAAGAGTCTATGGCACACCACGCGGTTCTTTGCAACACATTGTGGGACTTCAAGAAAATGTTTACCGAGTCCTTGATTTAAAGCACCCAGAAAAAGTAGTGAATGATAAAAACTTTAGCTCCATATCTTTCTCCTCCCACACTCTCTTCTGTTTTCAAAAACTCCTTTCCTCCTCTTTTCCCCAAACTCGGCCTTCCTCCGTCTTTCCTTCTTTTGTAAGTGAAATAGTTGTAGGAAGTAAGATGCACCCGCAATGAGGTTGGGTATGTGTGAAAGGTAACTTAAGAATAGAGGTATGTTGTACATCCCAGTTGTTTGTATTACCTCAGAGCAGTGGCGTAGCTAGATATTTTTTTTGTAGGCGTGGCGGGTGGGGGAACAAAAAAATTTCCGACAGATTATAATCTTGAAGTAATGATGTACTATCTAAGCGTAGCGCCATCATCATCTGGCGTGTAGCGCGCTGAAAAAATTAGATTAAAATATCTCCGAGATTGCCACTTCCAGGCCTGGTCAGTAACCATTTCGATGTGTAATTCTGCTTAAAAACATAAGAAGTGTTGTAATTGTTTCGAATAAATTGTTTTTATTTCAGACAGAGACTAGAAATTTCCGACAGAGGCCTTCGGAGGCTTTGTGGGGGGCGACCGTCCCTACTCCCTATAGCTACGCCACTGCCACAGAGGCAACTAAAGACAGCCACTGGAAGCAATCCTGGATAACAGCAGGCATCACGGTTTGTACATTTAAGCATGGAGTCGTAGTAGCTCCAAGATTCCCATTCCCAGATGTTACAGATAGATTAAGCGTAGTCGATAACCTTATAATCGAGTTCAACTGCATCGTAGTTGGACAATTTATTCAGTGGCTCATGCTTGAAACATTAGCGCCATTGATGGCCATCTTGGATAATTGCGGCCTTAACACTAGAAATGTAGTTACGGAAGCCCTAACTACTGTTTATGGAAGCGATTCGTAGTTATAATGGCTATTTTTAAGATGACATATAGGCCTTTTCCGCCTTTATTGAAATTGAGGCATGTGAAATCGTTGGTAAAAATACGTTGAGCTACGCTGCACCAGTAAAGTGATCACAACATATCAGTTCAGACAGTGGCGAATGTTGCCTTATCATGTTAGACAAGCATCTTTGGCTTACCACCCTGGAGTTGAGAAGGACTAGGGGGACATGCTTCAGGTGTACAAATTTCTCTCTGAAAGGAATCCTTTGTCATCTTGTGGTTATTTAAAGATCCAAAGTAATTCTCTGGTCATTGTTAGAAGCTTGTAAAGTGTTTTGCAAGGCTTGACATTAGGAAGTCCAGCTTCTCTCATAGAGTTGTCAACGAGTGGAATAGTCTGCCTGAGTGGGTATTTAACTACACATCTGTGCACTGCTTTAAGGTTAACATTGACAATTTCTTCCATAAGTGTGGTAGAATCTAATTGAAATTGGCTCGTTTGGTGTTGGTTGGTGTTTTCAGTTAAGGTTTTATGGACTTCACTGCATCTTATGAGGCCTTAGCCCTCCTTTGCCTTTTAACCTGTTATGTTATGCTAAATGCCCTTAAATAAAATTGCCGATGTTAAGCTCAACCCACACTGTGGTACATACTCGTTGCTTGCAATGCTGGGAGTATATCCAAATGCTGGACAGGCTGTACTGTGCAAGTGTACATTATCACTAGGCAACGTTATGGGCCTACACAATACGATAATACAGAACAAAACTGTGGCCGGCAGAAGTTGTAAACAAAAGTTTCTGGTAGAGCCTCTAAACGTTTACAACGAGTGTGTGGGTCAAAACACAACTAAGTTTTTACTACATATGTATCACCTATTTGACTGAAGAGGCCAGCAGGCCTACCGTTAATATTCTTAGGCCTACAATGTTACTTCGTTTACTTCTGTGTCAGCCACTGTAAGAGTCACTGACATAAACAATGGCTCTATAGATGGCCTACTGTTTTCGATAAACACGACTGTAATACGATAGTACGATATAGGCCTGGGGTGGGAACAATCTCGACCGAAAGAGTGGCCCGGCCTTCCTGAGCATAATCAAAAGCCATTGGCTTCAAGGCTTACGATAGTCACTATATGACAGTATGAGAACTCGCACGCCACAAAGTTCAAGAAGTTCCTAGCGGCAAGGAGCTGGTAATCCATCTCCCTGGTTGTAGGAACAGCTTGTAATTTGTGGAGGCATTTATATTTTGAAAAAAGCACAAGGATACAAAGGAGTAAAGTTACCATATTCAGATATTATGACACAGTTCGGTAACAAAGAATAGTTTCCTCGCGGAGCGGACTCTGTTCGGACCCTTTAAATTAAGACCTCCAAAACTGGGATGTGACTGAACAAGGAATATGCTGTACAGAAATCGGCCGCGGGAAACTTGCGGCATTGTAGCACACAATATCTCAGTGTTTCCAGTCTTCCCGAAATTACCCGAAATTAGGGAAATCTGGGTACTTTTCGGGAAATTTTCGGGAAGGTGGATAATTTGGGGAAATTTCGGGAAATCTGGAAATGGCGTATGGCTTGACAGGTTGAAATCCTGGATCAGCCATTAAAGTAGCATCAAAGAAGCGTTATTGAAAATATCAGGAAATACCAAGCCGATTTCAGGAAATTTTAGATACCATTTCAGGAAAAATGAATTTAGAGTGTGGAAGCACTGCAATATCTGCAGTGCCTTCAGTATGTAAACATTCTCGCTACGATCTCAAAATTCAAAACCAAAACATTCCATAAAATACACAATAAAGGTCAGGTGCTAATATTTTTATCATTATATTGCTCTTTTAGACGTAATTGAACATTCCAACCATAAATTTGTCAGAATGTTGCAGAGATTGTGGTGGTCATCCGTCGCGTCAAATAGAAGCTACGTACCAGTCATGTGACACAACTTCACGCGTGCTGAGAATAATATACCATATACCTGCTGCAGACTGTTACTAAAGCCAGCCGTACACTACACGACTTTGCACACCGCAACTCAACTCAATCGTCGGATCTTCAACAGTCGTATAGTGTGCATGAGTTTACGACTGCGACTGAAAGTTTTAGGACCAGTTTTAAGTCGCGCCGACTTCAGTCGGGAAGAACCAACATGTTCGTTCTTCCCGACTGAAGTCGGCGCGACTTAAAACTGATCTTAAAACTACCAAACGCAGTGTTAAACTCTTGCACACCTCACGACTGTTGGCGAACCGACGATCGAGTTGGGTTGCGGTGTGCTAAGTCGTGTAGTGTACGGCTGGCTTAACATGTTTACATAGTGCCCTAGTGAAACAACTGCAGATCGTTAGCGGAATAATACATTAAATGTCCTTTTTAAGGCTTCCTAAGTTGTGTTTCCAGCGAAATTGTGAAAGATTTTAACAATTTCTTCCTACCTTCCTTTTAAATGATCACTTCTTTCTTGCAAAAGGGCACTGTAAGTTCCATAATGGGCACTGTTAATTGGGACACACATTTGGTGCTATTTTTTCTTTTGTCGTAGTAACATTCTTCGACAGGGTGTGAAGGGAAAATCCGCGATATCTTTTGTATTTTATTGTTTGATGACGTCATAGAGCTCCAAAAGCTCATATGGCTGCATAAGCTTACGATACTATCGTAAGCGTAAGCTTATAAAAGACCTATATCCTGCATGTACTGTGCAGCTATAACCGTACTAACGGCACCGTACTACTATGCACAAACTGGTTGTGTTTCGTGCTTCGTGGTTGGTCACAGTGACTCTGACTTCAGTGTTCTAGATCTTCTGTACATACTCAAGAATGTCAAAAGGGTTACTACTACTACTAGGACTAACAGTGTTTTATGTCATTATAACGTATCCTACAAAAGTCAGGAAAGAGCATATGTCACATCTTTCTATCAAGACCAGTAAAGGATCTTTTTACTTACAAAAGTATTATAAACAAAGCTAGCTTTGAAAATTAGTTTTCATTATATTATTGTAATTTTTAAACTTTGTATCAGTCACACCTAGTGGAAATCTTTTTAATATACCTAAATTTGCGCACACTTATTTGCCTAAGTCATTCAGATGTTTGGGCATTGGAAAATCTTTGTAGTCTTATTTTGCAATGAAAAGACCATCATTTTCTTAGTGACTGATTTACAATTGTGTACACGTGGTAAGAAATATACAGTACTTGCGACAGTTCTAATCATTAACTACTTTTTCAGATAACGTGTCACAAAGAAACTGTCACGTGACCTGATCCTGTGTTATCACAATATAATTATGAGAAGCTGCGCTTTAATAAAAATAACTACCATATGAAATTGAAAACCGTTTTCAACTGGTCAAATTTAGACTGGAAATAGTAGAGTAAGAAAGATATGAGGTCAACTGCTTTGAAATTGGTCATCCAAGCTGACCTTGAAGGAAAAATCAATTTAGGCAGTGATTTGCTTCCGTCATGGAAAACAGCATTGTGACTGTTCATTGTTTCCAGTTGGTTAGAAATAGTTGGAAAACTTAAAGTCTGAGGAAGCACGCCTGCAATTGAACATTTCAGTCCTTTTATGTCCAGAAAGGTATCTAGATGAGGTCATTTGCGGGCGTCTTGGAAAATTACCTTGATCGTGATACCCCTGGGGGTTTACAATATTTCTGTGTCGTTAAGCTAGTAACTTATGTCTCAAAATTAGCAATTTAGTTTGCACCTGTGTGCTCAATTACAATCGTAAACTCTTTAGTCATCACATCGACTCATTCAAGTCGGAAGGATCTGTGAACTATACCGGTGCTGGGCCGAGTAGATAAAGGCGGTGGCATTTGAAGCAATGAATCATGGCAACCGGGAGGTTCGGGGTTCTATCCCCGGCCTGGTAAAAGTAAGGTGGGTGTTTCATCCAAGGGCAGTCTACGGTTTTCCCATCTGAACTGAATTTTCAAATGAGACCAAATTTGATCTTAATTGTTGAGTTGGTTAGCCACCCTACGTGAAGGTGTAATTCATAAGCCATATAGGCGTCACCCACATTTGTAGTCGCTTAGCGTCGTAAAACGACTGTCCTTCAAGGCCTGAATAATATTCAAGGCCTGAATGAACTTTTCTTGTTGTACACAAAATTCCGGGTAAGAACATCCTAATTTTTTCTGGGCTAAAGCTGTGAAGTTGTATTACCTCTTCATTCCAAAAGACATGCAACGTGCCACTTAAAGAAAGTGTCACTCAGATATCGTTTTTCTCATGTTTGGGTCTCTTCTAAAATTGTAAATTGCTGTATACTTACCCCCTTGCTACATCTTTAAAAGAATCAATCAAGTGGTGAACAAACAGACTTTAAATGTGCTGTAATTGTTGCATTGTTTTGGCACATATTTGGATTTTGTACCACATTGATTTTAATAATGATAGATCAGTGGCGTCACAAGGGTTGTTTGCAGAGTGGTCGATTGACTCGACGTGGGCCCCAGAGCCCCGATGTCGTCGAGGGATGAATGAGGGGGATTTAAAGAAAACTTGTACACTATACCATGCAATTGCGGGGCATACATTGCATAAAATTTGTATATAGTAGAGGAACATAGTTTTACGCTGATTTTATGTTTTTCCCGAAATCTAAAGTGTGAAATTGTAAAGCGGGCGAAGCGTGCGAAACTGTTTCCAGTAAGCCTACACTTAAAGGAATATGTAATTATTTAAAGCTTTAGATAGGTCAATTGTCCGGGCAGTTGGGCCCTGTAGGGGCATAATTTACGTTGTACTTTCTTCATCGCGTCACTAGCCGTACAGCACGACAGGCACAAGAGATCATTAACTCATTAACTAGGTTGAGCGAAATGAGATGAAAGTCCCGACATTTAGGTTAATCCATGTATTCTACTTGTTAAGTTACTTTAAAAGGTGGAAAGGGTTTGTAATGTATTTAGCTATAAGTAACGGAACTGAGGAAGAGTGGGCAAAGCGTATGCCAAAAATTTTGGGTTAAATCGCAGAAATGACCCCCTTGAAGCCAAAATAAGTAAACCGACCATGAGTGGCGACAGAATTTTCCCGACAGATGGCCAGGCCATCCCAACTACCTACACCCCCTATGTCGAAAAGTGGTGAGAAGGGGATATGCACTGAAAGTTTTCTTTGGAATATGAATTGTGGAACTGCAAAGCACACGAAAAATTTTTAAAACATTAAACATATGTAATCATTAAGCGCAAAAAGGAAAAGAAAAAAAAAAGGAAAACTAGGGGTTGTAGACAGTATCGATGATACGTACATTGTATCGAAACCATCTGGACTACCCCGATGAAATATCCAAACTTTGCCCCGTGAGTCGCTCCCTGACAGTACTGCATGACACACACACAAGAGAACAGCAATCGGGCTTTGCGATATGGAATGAAATTCAAGACCTCTACATAAGATGATGTACCTTGCCTACATATTACTTAGTAAGGTGAACAGGACTTGTGCTATCTAGCTAGGTTGAGTTAGGATTAGATGAGGTTTTAAGGCTCAAATTCTAACCAATTGGTTTAATTCGGGCCGGTCACAGAATTTTTTCCAGTTGTGACTCACTGGCTTGTTTCCCTACTCCATTGCTTATGCTGAGCACCAAGCACGATGGCAGTAGGTTCCATATGTAAAGTATTCGGTATGAACCCCAGACCTTCCTGTTACAAGTCGTACTCTAACCACTTTACCATGTGGTCGGTGGAACGGAACTATTGAAGAAACTGAAGTGACTCTACAGCGCGCGTAGCGCGCCAGAAATTTTGGTCTCTTAATAGAGAAATTGTTCTCTTGAGAGCGAAGACAGGAAATCCATCGGTGCGACTATTCGCCGTTGGAGACTGCATACTTTGTCGTATCGAGTAGGACTCCGCGACGAAACTGTGGAATACCCCGACGGAGAGTCTTCCCCGAAGGGGGCTATGGTCCCTTCCCCCATCCGTCGCCACCCTGCCCAAAACTAGTTCCAGCTTCCCACTCCCGAGCTAAACTCGAATCCACGACAACATGATTAGATTATGAAAGACTGAAATACTTGCTTGAATTCTGAAGGCTGAATAAAAGGCCTATACGCTATCCACATACTCGGAAGGTCTTAGTTATTGGCAGTGTTCAAAGCGGTGATTCACGACCGCATCGAAGCCCTCAATTTAATTTAAGTGCTCTTGCCGTCACGGTCACGAATTAACAATTCACCGAAGGC
>JAIZAY010002122.1:0-11312 GCA_029531755.1 Holothuria leucospilota | reverse complement strand
CTACATTTTGTCTCACTTTTAAAAAATCAGAGATGACCCAAGATAACGCATGCAGGAATCAAAGCAGGTGTCTATAACTTCTTCATTAACGTTTAACGAATCTGAAGTGCTAATTAATGATTTTTCTTTTCTGAAACAAACATCTGAGCCCCTCATCAATCTGCAAAGCCTCTATGACCTTCCCTTTTACTTTTTTTCAATCGTTCTTCTTGCAAAAGTATTGAAATTACAAATTAAATGGCAATGACGATTACGTAAGATAATTGAAGCAAGCCCTTGAGAAACCAGACACCTATAAACGTACTCGGTAGACAATAGACCGACCGAATGGGCAAGGTTATCCATCGATTCAACTCAAAATATCTGTGACACAATCTCATCATGTTCTCCTTCAATCAGCCCCAAAATTTGTACTTTTAGCTCATTATACATTTCACTTCATTTATTTCGTCCACAAAATACAAATACAAAAATGGTCAGGGTTGGGAAGTAACGAGTTACAAGTAACGACGCCCCCCCCCCCCCCCCGTGGTTTTTTACTGTAACGAGTTCGATTTTTGTGTAACAGGAACCCTGGTAACGAGTTACCTTTGCATTTCAGTAACGGAGCAAGTAACTAGTTACAATTCTGTGTAACAAGTACCTGTAACGGCGTTAACATTTGGGGGTCCCGTTACTTTCCCGTTACAAATAGTCAAAATGACCACAAATTGCATTTTCTTTGAGCTAATAACAGAATAACAGAAAATTTTCAAATTGATGACACTTTTTCAGTAAAATGTAAAATTATTTTCGATATAGGCTATTTATCATTCATCGCTATTATCGACGTCGCCCTCACCGACATCAAATTTTATTCACGATTAGAATCAGAAGTTGATATTAGATGCACACGCTGCAGGCTTACAGGTATGGCAAGCGAAATGTCCAATAATTAGAAAAACCAAGTTTATCGATCGAAAAACCAAGTTTATCGGTCGAAAAACCAAGTTTATTGGTCGAAAAACCAGGTTTATCGATCGAAAAACCAAGTTTATCTCCAAATCTTGGTATATCGGTTGAAAAACCTAGATTTTTTCAAAATAAATTGGCTTATCGGTCGAAAAACTTAGATTTTTCAGTCGAAAATCCAAGTTTTTTCGATTTATCTGGTATATCGACAGATAAACTTTGTTTTTCTTAACGGAATGTCCAATAATTAGAAAATCCAAGTTTATCGATCGAAACAACCAAGTTTTGATTTCGGTCGAAAAACCAAGTTTATCGGTCGAAAAACCAAGTTTAACGGGCGAAAAACCGAGTTTATCGGTCGAAAAACCCAAGATTATCGGTCTAAAAACCAAGTTTATCGGTCGAAAAACCAAGATTATCGGGCGAAAAAAAACCAAGCTTTCAAACGCCAAACGCCCAAATACCGAGAAAAACCAAGTTTATCGGTATGAAAAACCAAGTTTATCGGTCGAAAAAACCAATGTTTTTTCGGTCCGTCAACCAAGTTTATCGGTCGAAAAACCAAGTTTAACGGTCGAAAAAAACCAAGTTTATTGGTCGAAAAACCAAGAATTATCGGTCGAAAAACCAAGTTTATCGTTCGAAAAACCAAGTTTATCGGTCGAAAAACCAAGATTATCGGTCGAGAAAACCAAGCTTTCAACGCCAAACGTCCAATAACTATAAAAACAACCAAGTTTATCGTTAGAAAACCAAGTTTTTTTTCGGTCGAAAAACCAAGTTTCTCGATTATTTCGAAAAATTCTTGGGTTTTTCGATTGCCATGGTGATTTGCCGTTACTACTTTCCGCGACCACGACATTGCTGAGATGGCTGCTAAATTGGAGGGCCTATATGTATTATGTAACAACATTTACAACAAATCAATGTTTGGTCGATGCCTTTTGTTTTTGTTTACAACATTTGCCAGACAAAGCAACAAAAAGTCTTCATAGCTATTTGTTATAGTCACATGTCAACAAGTTTTTGGGAACACCCCCTTTTGACTTGGACACATCCATTATTACCCACAAGATGAGGTGGATTATTCAATTATTTCAAGGGACTTGGGATTTGGGTCGCTCGTAGTTAAGTTAGATCCTGGTAGTAGTACAGCTAGCTAGCACCAGCGCGGCCGCCGGACAAGTAATACTGTACTACTAGCACTACTAGCACCGCTGGACGCATACTGTCTTGTCAAAGGTCATTTGAGGTCACGCAGAGGTTTAACGGTGAAAACCTTGCAATTGGCTTTTAATCACGACAAACTAAACCCCATAGCAATAATGAGATGTTTGTCCAAGTCAAAAGGGGTGTATCCAAAAAACTTGTGGACAGGTGACTAAAACACGTATCTATGAAGACTTTTTGCTGCGTTGTCTGACAAATGTTGTAACAAAAAAAAAAAAAAACTGACAAACCTTGATTTATTGTAAACGATCGTATTTGGAAATTTATTCAAATCTGCACTAATTACAAGCAAAATTACATGTTTAACTTAAACTTAAGTACCCTGAAAATAAATTGAATAATCCACCATCAGTGGTAATAATGGATGTTGTCCAAGTCAAAAGGGGTTGTTCCCAAACACTTGTTGACATTTGACTATAACAAATATCTATGAAGACTTCTTGTTGGCTTTGTCTGACCAATGTTGTAACAAAAACAAAAGCAGTGACCAACATTGATTTGTTGTAAATGTTTGTTACATAATACATATAGGCCCATCAATTTTAGCCGCCATCTAGCATGTCGTGGTCGCGGAAAGTAGTACCGGCAAATCACCATGGCAATCGAAACAACCAAGTTTTTCGAAATAATCGATAAACTTGGTTTTTCGACCGAAAAACTTGGTTTTTCTACCGATAACCTTAGTTTTTCTAGTTATTGGACATTTGGCGTTGAAAGCTTGGTTTGTTCGACCGATAATCTGGGTTTTTCGACCGATAAACTTGTTTTTTCGACCGATAAACTGTGGTTTTTTCGACCGATAATCTTGGTTTTTCGACCGATAAACTTGGTTTTTCGACCGATAAACTTGGTTTTTCGACCGATAAACTTGGTTTTTTCGATCGATAAACTTGGTTTTTCGACCGATAATCGTTGGTTTTTCGATACAGTTTGTCCCTAGTAATCCATCGAAAAAAAAAAAACCAAGTTTTTCGACCGAAATAACAAGTTGTTTGTCCAATTACTTAGAAAAACCCAGTTTATCGGTCGAAAACCAAAGTTTTATTATCGATTGAAAAACCAGGTTTATTACTCGATCGAAAAACCAAGTTTATCTATCGGTCAAAAAAACATGTTTTTTCGGTCGATAAACCAAGTTTAATCGGTCGAAAAACCAAGTTTATCGGTCCGAAAAACCATGTTTTTTCGGTCGAAAAACCAAGTTTATCGGTCGAAAAACCAAGATTTTCGGTCGCAAAGACCGAGTTTTATCTGCGAACAACATGGTTTTTTGATAGATAACACTTGGTTTTTCTGCCGATAAACTTGGTTTTTTCGAACCGATAAACCTGGTTTTTCAACGCGATAAACTTAGGTTTTTTCGACCAAGATAAAACCTGGTTTTTTTCAACCGATAAACTTGGTTTTTCGACCGGATAAACTTAGGTTTTTCGGACCGATAAACCTTGGTTTTTCGACCGATAAACTTGGTTTTTTTTTCGACCGATAAACTTGGTTTTTCTAATTATTGGGACATTTCGCTTGCTATATACAGGCCGGGCCACTTGATTGTCTATTGGACACCAGGGAGTTGTCAAATAGCAACTGCCCTGATTGAAATAAGTTTAAAATTGATCTGTATGTCAAAATACTTATTAGACAGATCATTGCTTATTATCCCATGAGACGGATTTTGTGCGATTTATTTGAAAAATACTGGAACGGTCCTCTAAGGCTCAGCTGACTTTTATGTATTCTAAGTAACGTCAGCTGGGCCTTGGTTTACTCATATTGTCCTTTAGAGGACACAGTGGAGACAGTGTACCGTGAGAAACGGGTATGGCCCATGGGCATTCAAATACCAAGCTTACTTTGAAAATTTTCAGTCATTGCCTCTTGAGACGTTAGGGCTGGACCCGTGTTTCACCCTATCCGAGTCGGAGCTAACTGCGATTCTAGATTCCCGAATCTTTCCGAGCATGGTACTACTCAGGATCCTCAAATTTCTGCCAGTTTTGATTCCAATTGCACCAATTCCGAGACCATTCCTTTTTGCCAATGTATAATCATATCACACATACAGATGTTTTAATTCTATCGTACATGTCCCCCATTAATTAACAAAGTCATCGTTTGTACTCACTTCCATAGTCTGGCCTCACTGATTAATTTTATTTGATTTGTATGTGACAATACCTTAAGATCTGTACACTTGTGCACAAATTGAACTTTAAACACTTTTAATGTAAACTTTTCATATTTGAGAACTCGGCTGGAATGAACTCCGAGTCCGAGTCCAGTTACATCACATTCCGTAGAAAATTTTCGTAGTCCGGAACCTTCTATCACGGGCAAATTTCCTAATCTAGAAAAAACGCTCTTGATACCGGCATTAAACTAACCGAATCCGGACTCTTGCGTTGGAGCCCCCGTAAAATCTATACTTGTGCCCGTCGTTGTTAAACACCGTGCATCCATTTATGCAATCTAATTAATCATGGATGGTATCTTTATTTGATTAATGAAACGTATGAATTTTATGCTATATCATATTCTTTTCAATGTCCGTAACTCCTTACACTGGAATACATAGTACGGTTCATATAAAAAAACAGCAGAATATTGAAATGGTCAATGGGCGTTTAAAGTATCCTAACAAAGCTAATTGGAAAGAGAAGTGTCCGACTTAAAGCTTTTACTATTGTAAAGGGAAAGTGAATTTAATGTGCACATGTTCTGCATGTATAAACTGCATAGTAATCAACTCATTTCTATGCACTGTTTTATATCGACACCATGTGAAACTTGAAATTTTATGGGGAAATATCATCTTAGCCCAACCTTAGGCGGTGAGGTTTTAAAAATTTTTTACTGCTAACCATGTCTTCATCCTCTTATTATACCATATTTATGCTCTTGAAGGGTGAAGACTTTACTGCTGAAACAACGCTCTTCCCCTTTCCGGCATAGCCGCTAACCTCTCTAAATTAGCCGAACTGTGTGATGGGAGTATAAAGATTTCAACCCTCAAAGAATTACTTTGGTAACGTGGAAAAGTTTTGGTTATAACCATATTCCTCTACAAAATAGTTTGCGTAAGCTCCGACAACAGTATCAAATGATTGCCTGCTTCAATTTGAGCATTAAGAAGCCTCTGCGACAATGCCCATTGAAGATCAGCTAGCTTCATTGACTTTCCTTTGGGAACACCTAAGAATAACCGGCACAAATGAGGTGTCTGGTCGTCTCCATTTGCCCCCCGTCTTACTATCTAATTATGCCCCCCCCCCCCCCCTCCATTTCAGGCCACCCGAGGTACCGTATATTCCAACTTGAAGTAACGAGTTACTTTTGAAATGTAGCTAGTTACTTTTTTAGTCAAAAGTAACTGTAAACTAGTTACTTTTTCAACATTTGTTAACTTAGTAACTGTAACGAGTTACAATTTTACGGAATTAACTGTAACTATAACGAGTTACTTTCAAAGCGTAACGGGAACAACCCTGAAAATGGTACAGTAAAAGTATCAACAGGATACTAGAACAAACACAGAAGTGTTTAACAAAGCTAGCAACCTTTTAGAAAAAACTTAGTACTTAGGCTACAAGAGAAAAACAGAGAGAGGAAAAAGAAAGTGAAGAGAGAAGGAGAAAAAAGAAACGATGACTAACAAAACCATGTTACTGCAGAAGAAAACTTATTATTTATCAATAATCAAATTCTTCAATTGTTTCTAAAAGGAGTGAAACGATTTAAGTTGTATTAAGCGATTTGGAAGGCTGTTCCATAATCTGATACAATAGTTGTTTAAGAGAAATTTTCCATGAATAGAGTGTTGCCTAGCAACGAAGAAGAGAACGTTGTTTCTCGTACATGCAAACGAAGTCAAGTTACGACTTAGTATGAATAATATTTCGAAAAAAAAAAAATGGCAGAAGATTGTGGGCATATACAGGTGTGGGCGTTGACCTTTCATCTTCTGTGGACAACACATTGTTATTTTTATGTATACATGTAGCAGGGAGCTGTGAGACAATTTGTACTTGAAAACAATTTTTTTTTCAGTTAACAAAATTTAACTGACAGGTCTCTTTCTTCTTAATGTTTATCTACTGTTGACTTTTCTTCTTAATGATGGTCCCCATCTTTCAAAACCCAGTAATCCGGACTGAACAAAACCCATTGTCAAGATAATGCTTTGAAATATCTGCGCAGCCGACAAATTTGAAACGTTTTCACCGTTTTTTATCAAAACGACTGTACATGCGCTCAAGTTGCACCATGCCATTATTATTCTAATTTCACCATTAAGTAAGGAATATATCCTTTTGGTGAACCATTGGAATTCTAAATTTTGATGATGACATTTCAAACGATTCCGGATTGTTCCTGAAATAGCGAAATATGTATATCTGTTCAAAATGTAATACTAAATACTAAGATACACTGTACCCTTTTAAAAAGTGGTACCTAGCGGCACAAGATGTAAAACTTCGACGACTGGCAATGTTATTCCAATGGGTGAAATCATCCAATAAGCCCTCTCAGATGTAGCAGACGATAAGAGCAATTGTCTTCACTGCCTAATCCCTCTAAGTTCAGAGGAATTTCGGGAACAAGACAATGCGAAGCTTAAGTGTCGGCAAAACACCTAGTTTCAAAGGAGGAACAAGTGTTGTTTCTCCATCCCTTACAGCTCCCTGCTCTGACTCAAAGGTGTACTGCATGTAGTAGGCCTATGTGAATGAGAGTTATTAAACACGTGTTACGGTGAAGAGGACAATTTTCTCCCAGATGGGATGATCGAAACAGGTTGGGAAGCACAGGTTTTAGATAATGTCGAGGCCTTGGGTATCTGCCCACTAAACACGCCCCTTCACACCATACTTCCCCTCCCCTCCCTTATGGCAGACTTCGCCCCCTCCTCTACGTACCTTGTGCGGCATTCGAACCCCTGGGTACTTGTGCAACACAATACACACGGCAGCGCCAACCACTCTGCCACCCGACGGAGGATACATATATCAGGGCCGTATCCGGGGGGTCAGGGGCCTGTCCGAACCCCCCAACACGACTTGGAGTTCCGCCCCGGACGTTATGAGTTCCGCCTGAAGGCCCGAAAAAAAAGGTCTCCAGTTTTTGGACACACCAAATACCGGCTGAGAAGGGCAATATACCGCGCGCCCAGCGCGTGGAAAATTTTTTGTTCCGCTTAGCGTAAAATCGAACCTCCCCACTGAAAAAGCTGCATACGGGCCTGCATATGAGCGAAGCTGTGAAACAGAAGGATAAAGAAACCACCCCCCCCCCTTCCCAGCAAAAAATTATTTCAGAGCATACGAAACCACAAGAAAAGAGAAATAAGGAAACTCGTGTAGGAAAATGATCCGAACGGCGTACATGTAGACTGTGGGATAATTCTTGCGGGCCTGTTCATCTATGGAGATACCACGAAGTACGGTACCGCAACCTCCATCGAAGATGCACGTGGCTAAGGGGGCACCACCTAATGCATGTATACACCGGCTTCACCAAGTTTGAAGAAAATCGGTCCAGCCTAAAAAGTGTAGATTTGGTCTTCTGTTTTATGACCCTTGATCTCGGTTACCATGGTAACCACATATTGCGGCAGAACTTACCGTCCCCATAATACATTTTATGTTTCCTGTGAGTGCAAGGTTTCCTCTTGCAATAAAAAAAAAACGATTTTAACACAATCTGACATTTAAACTTCGACTTTAAATATGACCTATGACCTTTGACCTTTACTTCCAAGGTCTGCGAGACACAATTTCTCACCTTGGGAGATTGGAGTGGATTGGGACACTGGGTGCAATGAGACATTCAATATATCTCTTGTTTCTAGTGTTTTATGTTTAGGTACACTCCTTTTGGTCATAAGAAGCACATATTATTACGCATTAACCAATGTACAAGTTATCCAGTTTGGCATTCTTTTGTCGAAATGTTGCTGGAATTTTCACTTTATTACAATTTGGCTCACTTACGGAACAGTTAATATCATATGATCATATACTTCTGCGTCCTTTCCAAATATTTTACTTATGGTGTGGAAACATGCAAATCAAAGGAATTGTATGAAGAGGTGTGGACAATTCTAATTTTGCGCCTTCATTAGATATGTATCATCATATTAAAAAGTCATGTTAAGGGGTACACTTTGGGACACTTTGGACGGGGCGCATTGGGACAGTACAAACCTACGTAGTCATAATTCGGAATAAACAGCACAATAAATCTTGCGTAAAGATGATTTGCAAGTGACACAAAGACGGACATATTCCGTCAAACAAACGGTTTTCAGCATTTATTGGGGCCTTCTGCTGCACTGAACGTAGTGAGGCTTATCAATTGTCTGAATAACACTGCATAAAGTGTAGGCTGTAGTTACATTGGATTTACTGTGGTTGGCTAGCAAAGAAAGTGCTTACATATTTAAAGCAGCTAATTTATGTTTTATAGGCCTTATAATAATTTTGATAAATCACCCAGTATGAACTCAACTCCTTTGATTTCTACTGCTCTCGAGAAGCTTGTTTGAATGACCCAGTTAAGTTTCATTTCTATGTAGGCCTATGGCAGTGAAAGTGATATTGAAAATGTGGACTTAAATTTTTAGGCCATTGAACGTAATTGCAGGGCCGTACTCGGACTCGATGCCAGACTCGAGTCCGTTTTTCCGGTATCGAGTCCGTTTTTAATCATGGGGGCGGAACTGGCCCGGAATGGGAGGTTCTGGGATCGGAATTGGCCCGAAATCGGCAAAAATGAAAGTTTCCTTAATGTTACTGAAAGATACATTCTTATCGGTGCACAATTTAATACATGAATGGTCAACAGCCGACAGTCAAGAAGTTACAGGTGGACCAGAGTACTGAAATTAACTCCTGAAAATGACAGTTTAAATGAAATGTACTTGAAAAATAGTATTAGCATTTGTATGATATTCTACATTGTCAAATAGTCGGACTCGGAATTGGCCCGGAATTATATGGACACTGGACTCGAAATTGGCCAGGACTGGTGACCAAAGGGATCGGAATTGGCTGGGAATCGGGGAAACTGCACTCGGATACAGCCCTTCGTAATTGTATGCTAGTTTGCATTCAGTGCCAGTGTGAAATATGACCGAATGCTGGTGAGGCTAGAGAGGCTTGAGGTCAACCGTTTGTTTTTATAGGGCGGGGGATGAATCATTTGTTTCTCCATGACTGTACCGATGTACCCTTAGGTTGTCCCAACGCACCGATCATGCGGGGCGTAATGGGACGAAAAAAATGGATTGTGCACAAAAAAAGTAAAAAAAAATGTCCCAAAGCGTCCCACTCCCCCTACCTTCACACCAAGTTGACTGAGGAAATGCGGTCCAGTCGTCAAGTACAGCAGTTTTTTCGAAACAACAAAATGTACATTTGACCTTGTGTTACGTGATCTTTGACCTCGGTTGCATGACAACCACACCTTTTGGTAGAACTTGGCATCCCTGTTTTATTTGTGAAGTTTCATGTCAGTGCATGCAATGTTTCATCTTGGAATGTTAGCCATGAAACGATTTTGACACAATTTGCCCTTTACTTTGGGAGGGGGCCGTCTCCGAAGTACAATTTCCCACCCTTGGGTAGCTTCCCACCAATTTTGAGGACAGTCTGTCCAGCCCACTAGGAGAGTTCGTGGCACAAATTTTCTCTTAAAAATCTACATCCCCCTTCCATCACGTGACCTTTGACCTCAATTGCCATGGTGACCACATATTTTGGAAGTTCTAGATATATTCATTATATGTGGAGTTTCATGTTAGTAGTATGTTTTCTTTTAAAAAGGCAATTAAAAGGTGATTTTCATCAAATTTGTCCTTTGACCACTGACCTTTGACCCTTCCGGTAGTAAGTGATATACAAGGGTTTCACCTAGGGTAACTTCCCATCAAGTTTGAAGGAAATCGGTTGATTCGTGATGGAGATGTTAACAAAACAAAACTGCATATGCACAAACAGACACGCATATGCTGACCCCACAAACACGGACACGTTTTCACTCCCCCCCCCCCCCGTCATGAACCAGTTCTCGTTACCCTGGGGTATTCTTAAGCTTGGATTAGTCTTAGACCCTGAGACTAGTAACGTGGGAAAATAACCGTTGCCATGCTATTTCAGCTAGCACTGGCGTGTATAAATCAAGCAGAGAGATTACAGTATCTCGTCCTCAATAGAGCATGCAGTTCCTAATAGGCTACTGCTCAATTTCCTCCTCACAGCTCCTAATAGGCTACTGCTCAATTTCCTCCTCACAGCTCTAGCGATGTACAGGATACAAATGTATCTTTGTAGCAATTGATTATAAATAGCGCCACTAGCTAAGCGTGTTAATACGTGTCTCTTTAATAGCGTCGTGGACGTTGGTGAATCCTGCTCTATGGTGCATACCCTCCAGGAAAGGAATGGCACAAATAGCATAATGTTAAAATGTGCTTTTAGCATAACACTAAAATCCAATACACAAAATCTGTAGGTTACACCGGAGTCGGCTTCAGACCGTTTGGGTCGCAGATAGTATAAGTTGATTTAATAGCGTCGGCTTCCAATGTTGTATTTACCTGTGTCTGATTCGGAGGCTTGCTGAGAAAAACAAACGTCTCCCCCAAAAGGCTCAGGGGCGTAGCTCAATAGTTTTTATTGGGGGAGGAGATAAAGGTATTTTTGCCCTGCGAAATCAGTCAGTGCCCTCCACATCATGTTGTAAAAGAAGTAAATAAACACTCAATGACGTACCCAGAGTTCGGGGGGGGGGGGGGCATGCAGGGTGGTTTGTGGGTGCCGGCCGGGGGGAGGGGGCTAAGGGAGGCCCCCACCTCTTTGGAAAATGTTTAAAAGGTCTCCTTACTTGCAATCGTGTTCTTAAATATGCTACATTCTGACCGTAAAAATTTGCGTTCACTAGATTTACGTATTTTATGAACTAAAGTAAAAGTTCGCCATCAGTGAAGCAGCCCCTGGCCGATGCTCCTCACCGCGGTGCATGGGATCAATCACCCGTTTAGGGGATCCCGCCAACTCGAAGCCCGCCAGAACCAGCGGTTTTGTCGAACAGGATGCCTGAACGCGAAAGTCCTGGTCACGCAAACCTTATAGTGC
>JAIZAY010002169.1:0-11070 GCA_029531755.1 Holothuria leucospilota | reverse complement strand
TTTGATTATCACTAAAGGAAAACATTTGTCATGGTTAAAAAAAACACTCTTTCAATCAGTTTGATTTTTAAGTCTGTACACACGATAACAAGAACAAAACAGAACTCTTTTAATTATAAGTCACCCATTCCTGAAAGCTTGTCCAAACAACTGGCAGGGGAATGTGATTGGTCAAAGATATTCTGTTTAATAATCATGCAAAAGAGTGCTGGAAATTGGTACTGTAACAGGTGGAAATGACATTTACAACCAACCAACGAAGACAGCAAAGCAGGATTTAAGCCAATAATCACACATCACCCACATGCCATGTATAGTATGATTACACACATTTCACAGAGCTCTTGTTTATGTGCCTGTTAAAACATCTTAAACGATAACACTTTTAGAATGGGTTGTCTTGGTCTAGGCTTTCACGGTAAACCGATTATTATATAAATACCGGTTTTAACCAGTTTAGATTCGGTATGATTATTGCATGAAAAGAAATTCGAAAAATCGCAAAAATCGAAATAATCATAAAAATCAAAGTAATCGTTTGTAATTGAAAAAATCGTGGAGAGAGGGTATATTACTCATCTTTTAGACCAAAAAACTAAAGATTTTGTGACAGTTTGTAAGGCTAGACTGGGCCTCATCCCTACAGGTCATATACTGTACAGTACACACTGTTTGGCGACGTTGTATTCGGCGCAATGGGTTACTTTTAACAAGTAAAGTATGTGTAGAAAAAACCGATTATAATCAAATTTCAATTATTAGAGGTCCGATTATATCGATTGTCTTTTCTGGAAATATCGTGAAAGCCTATCTTGGTCATCCTCTGGCATAACTCTGAGTACACCTACCTCCCATCTAGCTGACATTGTTTAATGTCCAGGTTCACTCATTAATCAACCTTTCATGTTACAGATAAATTTATCCTTGTGTGGCATCATGACCAATTTAATGTTGACCGTGCTTGTCCAGCTTCTAGGTTCAATGCTGATCCTCATGTACCTAGGCCTATCCATAGAAATAAAAGTAAGGGAGAACACTGACACAATGCATCCCTGCATGTTTAACTGGTGAAGCCACGTAAATCGTGAGGGCGCTTTTGCTGCACGGCAAAAGACCGGATGATTGGTGTGGCTCTGTACGTACAGTATGCATTCTGCTGCAGAAGTTATAGCTTATTTTATCCATTTTTCGAAAGATTAGGAGTAATTTTCACAACAGGAATAAGGCATGGTGCCTTAAGTATTTTGTTTATACTCCTAACTAGAAAACCTATAGTTTCTCTGCCAATACTTGGGCCTTGAGCCTTGACCCTGCACCATACACAGCTCGGCAATTAACGCTCACAGATAACCAATTTGTGCTATCCCTTTGTTATCTTTTGTGTGTGCAACTCGTCTAGCTACACACAATGTCAAACATTGGTAAGAAAGATATTTCTGAAGTCTGTTTAACTCAAGTATGTATCAGAGATAACCTTCCATTGATTTAAGGGAAACATTGTGTCAAAGGTGCAATTTCATTCTGAGCCTTAAAAACTATGACTTATGGGTACAGAAATAATGATACGCACTTCAAAATTAGGTGGCTGGAAAACTTTTTTCTCAAAAAAATTAGGTTTTTACAGTATTTGGAGAAAGAAATTCGTGGCTTTGAAGCTCATGGGTGGAAAAAATCAGGGTGGGAAGCTTCTTGTGTGCAAATTTTGGTATGCAGAGGGAAATGTGAGCAGCTGGAGGGAATTTGAATTGAACATATTCTATATTAAAACTTGTAAAAATTTGGGGAAATTTGACTTATGTGCTGGTAGCCTGGCAAATAAATATATTTTCTAGCCATGTTGAAGCTTCTGTCTAATCACCCAAACTTTCCTTGACAAGCTTACTGAAGTAACTCTTGTAATGCATAATAATTTTGGGAGGAAGAGTTACCTGTACTGCTGAGTTTGTTAGTGAGAATGAATGGTTTAATTGGTTTTCCTCTATGTGTTACCTTGATGCAACTGAGATAACAATACTTCCCTGTCATACTTTGAATCTAGATCTATCTGTTGCTAAATTACTGACAACAACTACTTTGAGCAGCATTCATAAAGTAGCCCCCATAATTCAGTGTTGAGTAGCCGAGGGCTGGAGTGTCTGGGTTAGGGAGAGATCACACTGGGTATCCACAACTTCTCTTTCCTTGAAATTCTATGCAGAAAATTAAATTCTGTTTTTTTGCCAAGTTTTTCCGCAGCGGAAAATCCTTGGCCCTACTTCTCATAAGGTAGACACAACTCAAGATTAGGGGACTTGAGCCAGCATTTTAACTCACAAGGTACACCTTGGGTGACCTGTGTAGGATTTGTCCCTCTCTTTCTGAATCCAATATTTTCATTTTGACAAATTTTTCTGAAGTGGAAGAAATCTAACTCAATTTTAACCCCACTCCAGTAACCTAGAAATACACAGATTATTGCAATTATTGAATTGGAAATGCCTTTCTGTTACAGCAGCCATGTCCAACCATGGCATCTAGAGCTACATGCCGCACCTTACAATACCCTGTATCTTAGCAGCACCTGAGTATTTTCTTTCACCATTGGGTCCCATATAAACTTTCAGTATACTCACCAGCACTGAGGGACTGAAATTCTGGACATGTATGCTTTGTAGTTACAAAAAGTGTAAGGGTTTAAGATTGGGGTGGGGGTTTCTATGCCTAAAAGAGGCTTTCAATACCATGTAAGCTCAGCTGAATGCCTCCAGCAGTACTTAACCAACCATCAGTCATCACGAACAGTTGACAATATAATTTTCACACATAATCTTTACACCCCAACCACAGACTCTGCACACAGTTTACTTAACTGATGAGAAAAATCTACCTCAAAATATAATATCTGTTTACTAACCTTTCATGATCCTGTCGGATGTAAGTCTGTGGACCTACTTCTACTCTGGTGACATTGGTGTTATGGTTGAGCACATGGATGTAAAAGTAAGGTGGTATTCTGTAGATGGATTCACTGCTATTAATCTGCTCCTGGCCACGTCTTTGCCCGTCACGACTCATGTTGGTTGTTTCAAATTTCTTGAATCAAACTGGATCTTTCACATAAACTGGTGAGACAAAGATAAAGATTAACATAGCGTAGGAAATACATTTATAAAATCTTGAAAAAGAAGACCAGAGCTAAATTTACCATGAAATTTGCTGTTTTTTTTTTTACCCTAACACTTATGTGTTGTGGTAGATTATGAATGCTTTATTGATCTATGAAATCTAATAATGCAGCCACCGGAGTTTGAATTTAAAGTGTGTATGACACGGCCAAAGTACGTTTCTCAGTAAATATTGTTTGGGTACAGCTTGAAATGAAGCAAATGTTTTTCCGACTCAACTACGTCCATAAACACAGTATTACGACCTTGTGAATTCCCATTTACAGGCCAGACTCAGCCATCTGAAATCCAAAAGCGAAAAAAAAAAGTATGTGAGCGCGTCTCAAGATCGTCACGTCATTGGAGGCACGGTTAGTAACACTGTACCAGGCAGCTCACCCATCGTTCTACACATCGAATCATGTGCATGCTAACGCGTGTTAGCAGGTACATCATTGCAAACACCTGTGCTACGATACAACAGCGCGCGTGACCAGTGACCACATCGTGAACTATGCGTCATTGCGCGGTGACTGCTTACCATTCACAATAGCAATGTTACTGAACAGCTCACTGAGTAAAGGCGCGCTTGTCATGAACTGTCTATACATGTTCATAGCTGTTCTGTACAGCGCGCCCGGACAGCGTTCTTTTTGCACAAAAACAAAGCTGTTTATTATATGCAGGGAAGCTAAAACACGGGCGCATATGCACGCGAACATATTGGCCAATGATATGCTTCGAAGCCCCCAACATGTTCCGCGCTTTGTGCTCTGTATGTTGGGCGGGTATTGTGATGTAATCCTTTTCATGAAGTTTCTAAGATATGAAACTTTCCCAAAGCGTTGCATTATTTTCACATCTAGATACGCGTCCTTACATAGCGCAGTGCGGGGTGCCGCCAATTGCGTCATAAAAGTCAGGTGACCTGTTGCGGCATTTTTCGAAATTGGATTTCTGGACGTTTTTCTTCAAATTCTATTTATGCCGAACTGCGCCGGTTTTAATTGTGTGTGAGATGATACTCTTACATTACTGTACCCAATCTTGCAATACACAAAAGTTATTTTGGCCGTGTCATGCCCACTTTAAGTTATCCACCCCCTCCCTACTCCATTATTCATGAATAGCTCCTTCTAATCATGCCAAAATGATTTCTTTGTTGCAATGTGTCCCCAAATAGATGCAGTAACCAAAGTGAGTAAATCAGGTCACAATCAGGTTTGCTAAAGGTGTGGTGAAGTGGCAAACCCAACAATTCAACTGTGACCTCTGAGATTTTGTGGGAGGGCTGGAGTCCCTCCCCCGTAGCTACACCACAGGTCAGTTCAGTGCAGTGAGCAGGGTATTCTGCTTTAATAGGTAGGGTATTCTACAACTACTGTCATAAATTTGTATATAAATCTACACCGTGGGTGGAAAAAGTTGGGAAGCTGGAAGGCTCCTTCCTGGGGAATTTGGGCATCTGGAGGCAAATTTTGGTCACTGGAGGAAAATTTACACCTTTTATGTACATGAAAGTATGGCAGGACTCTGAGGAAGATTAACCCTCTTCCCCGGAAATAAACATTCTTTCCAACCCTGATCTACACTGTAGGCTTTAATGAAAATTCTCCCTATTAGTGTCGCTCACAACAGGTTCACTAATCACAAATTTTAGGGAAGCTGCTTTGAACATATTTTGGGACAATGAAAGGTTTACCTTCAAAATTCACTTTACTGTCCCTATTTGCCTTGTTTTTTGTTTTTTTGAATGATTACACAAATATACTGTAGTTGCAAAGACTAATTGTACTGTACGAGGAACTCTCAAACTGCCCTTTCCTTTACACTGAGTGTTAGGAAGACACTATACCATCACAATGTCAACATGCTGTCTGCCATCCTGCCATCTTCTTTACAGCTGTATAAGTACAGTAATTTATAAATTTTAAACCATTTTAGGACCTTCTGTAAGTTGATAAAATTAAAACAAATATATTCTTGTTTACATCAACTGAAAAACAAGATCAAGGCAAAAATGGGGGAGGGCCTTTATTTTCAGTAACAAGGAAGTGGTTTAAAGTGAGCGCAAAGGATATTTACTCATACTATATCATTTCCTGGTGTGCTTGAGATTCTTGACTGCACTCTATATTGCACTTTACTTTGTAATGAGTAATACGACTACTCTTTGGACCACAACTAAATTGAGACAGCGATCAAAGTGTAATTACATACTGTACCTTCCCCTTCTCTCACTCTCAGTTGAATGCCAGGGTGTATTTCCTGCTACATGACCCCAGTTTTACTGTATTTAAATTAAAGTCTACAACACTATACGATATTACCCCATACTGTATCCTGCAGCAGGGGTTCTCTTGTGTTTCGTGCCACAAACTATCTTTGGCGATTTTGCTTTGAATTTATTGTAGTAGCCAGGATTGTGTTCAACACCTTGATTTTGGTGGATTAAGTGGCATTCTCAAAATTATTCTTGTGAGAAAATGGATGAAATCTTCATACATAAATACAACCGAGAAAAGTTTGCAAATGAGGCACTCTTAATAATGGCTATTAATTATAGGCCTACTGTACAAAGCAAAAGTCTCAACACTTAAATCATGGTTAGAATTGTCCATTAGTCTAGCTGGCCAACTATAGTGGCCAAAAGGAGGAGGGGAAGGGGAACTGGTGATTTGCATCTGCTTGGGTCCGTAATTTTGATACACATCCAAAACACAGGGTTAGAATGCGAATACCCCCAATACTTATACATAGGTTCCACAAAATGCACTGTCCAAATGTGATATTGATGGGGGCAAAAAATATTGACAAGATGAGGAAAACTGCTCTTGAAAGTCCTTGTCAACAACTCTCTATAGATGAGTCATAAGCACCCAAAATTACTTCACTTAAGTTGCACCCAAAATAAAATTTAGCACGGAGGGTTGGAATGTTACACACTTCAGCAAAATATTGGAGATTGCGGAGACAAAGAAGGAAAAATAATCGAAAATGACACAGATATCGACTCGTGCATTTCTTTCCTGTAACCTTACTTGGAAATTTCTGGTGATCAGCACGATTAGGTGAAAATTTTGCCACGTTTTTTACAGGTACCGTTGAGCGATTTCGAATCATGAGAGGGTCGTAATGTTGTGCACTAAGGTAAAAAGGGCTGCTGATTACCTCACAACGACCCCGCCTACTGTCAGAAAAATATGGTTTGTGTAGATAAGAGATGAAGAGTATTTGTTCCCTACACAAATGTGTCAGAAATCAGCAGTTTGAGCCACAAGCATCCAATTTTTGGGGCCTGATTGGTTTGACCGTGCCCACTTTTAAGCATATGAAAAGCACCGCAGTGAAGAATCAAAATCGAGGTCATAATTTAGCCACATTTAAGCTAGGCATTATCCTTTGTTCATTCATGTTACGTTATTATTAACTGAATATTATACCTTGTGTGTAGGTTGGTGGAATTGCATTACAATTGCATTGCAATGGAGAAATCCAGGAAATTCAAGGGGTGCACAACATTATGTACTGCGCAACATTGTGTATCACGACTATATACAGGTAGGGGTCGGTTCTCCTTCAAAATAGCACCTAAAAATAAATTATTTCAGACACTGAGTCTGCTGTTTGAAATATGCTACATTTTACTTGTACCGATATCTACAGTAGCTGTTTTTTTTTTAACATAACATAACATACCATAACATAACAGGTTTAAGGGCAAAGGAGGGCTAAGGCCCCATAAGATGCCCTGAAGTCCATACAACCTTAACTGAAAACAAAGAACCAACCAACACCAAACGAGCCCAGCACAATTAGATTCTACCACACTTATGGAAGAACTTGTCAATGTTAACCTTAAAGCAGTGCACAGATGTGGAGTTAACTACCCACTCAGGCAGACTATTCCACTCGTTAACAACTCTATGAGAAAAGCTGAACTTCCTAATGTCGAGCCTTGCAAAATTCTTAACTAGCTTCTTACAATGGCCTCGAACCCGAGAATTACATTGAACCTTTAAATAATTGCAACAGGACAAAGGATTCCTTTCAGAGAGAAATTTGTACACCTGAAGCATGTCCCCCCTAATCCTTCTCAACTCCAGGGTGGTAAGCCCAAGATGCTTAAGTCTAACATGATAAGGTAGGTGTCTCATCTCGGGTATAAGTGTGACGGGTATACGTTAACAGCGCCCCCAAAAAAAAACTTTTGTCCAGTATTTGCTATACTGCTTTAAGCAAAACAAGCATGTTCGCGGCAACTTAGCGCTGCTGGCAGACGGGACGTATATATGTGGGGCCTGGGCACACTGTTTACTGTTGGACAATACAGTGACGCTGTTGGCGAAAGCTCACAACACTTGTTGCTCTCTACTTTCTCCCCTTCAGGTTTGTTGTACATGAGTTCTATAAAACCCAAAAAAAATTTTTTGGGGAAAAAAAAGGGGGCCCCCCCCCTTTTTCCCCCCCAAAAATTTTTTTAAAAACCCAAACCCCCAAAAAATTTTTTTAAAAAAAATTTTGGGGAAAATTTTTGGGGGGGGGAAAAAAAAAAAAAAAACCCTTAAAAAAACCCTTCCCAAACCCCCGGGGGAAAAAAATTGGGGGGACATGCTTCAGGTGTACAAATTTCTCTCTGAAAGGAAAACCTTTGTCCTGTTTCAATTATTTAAAAGGGTTTAATGTAATTCTCGGGTTCGAGGCCATTGTAAAAGCTAGTTAAGAATTTTGCAAGGGTCGAATTAGGAAATTTAGTTTTCTCATAGAGTTTTTAAAAGAGGGAAAAGTCTGGGCCTTGGGGGGGGGAAGGGGAAAACCACATCCCCGGGCACCGCTTTTTTAAAGGGTTAAACCTTGGGCAAAATTCTTCCCCCAAAATGTGGTAGAATCAATTGGCGGGCTGTTTGGGGTTGGTTGGTTTTTTGTTTTCAGTTAAAAGGTTTTATGGCCCCAGGGAAATTTTTATGGGGGCCCTTTGCCCTCCTTTGCCCCTTAAAAATTTTATGTTATGGTTTTGTTATTGGGATGGGTTTAAAAAAAAAAACAGCTAAAAGGGGGAGATATTTGGTACAAGGAAAAATGTAGCATAAAAATTTTTAAAAACCCGCAAAAGGAAATTTTGTGTCTGAAATAATTTATTTTTTGGTGTATTTTTAAGGAGAAACCGGGCCCCCTAAATGTATATAGTCGTTTATACACAAGGGTTTGGGAGGACATAATGTTTTGGCCCCCCCTTGAATTTTCCCGGAAATTTTTCCCCTTGCAATGCAATTGTATTTCAATTCCACCAACCTAAACAAAAAGGGGATAATTTTTCAGTTAATAATAAGTTAAAAAAGAATGAACAAAGGGTTTAAACCTAGCTTTAAAAGTGGGTAAATTAGACCTCGATTTTGATTCTTCACTGCGGGTGCTTTTTATTTTGGGTTAAAAGGGGCACGGTCAAAACCCAAACAGGCCCCCCCCCAAAAAATTGGGTGCTTGGGGGCTCAAAATGCTGATTTCTGAACATTGTGTAGGGAAAAAAAAAATCTTCAATTTTTATCTACACAAACCCTAATTTTTTTGACAGTAGGCGGGGCGTTGGGAGGGAATCAGCAAACCCTTTTTAACCTTAGTGCACAAAAATTACGAAACCCTCTCATGGGCCCAAATCGGCTCAACGGGGACCGTAAAAAAAAGTGGCAAAAATTTTTTCCCAACGTGCTGATCACAGAAATTTTCCCAAATAAAGGGTTTCAGGAAAGAAATGCACGAGTGATATCTGTGTCATTTTGATTTTTTTTCCTTCTTTTTCTCCGCAATCTCCCAATTTTTTGCTTTAAGTGTGTAAAAATTCCAACCCTCCGTGCTAAATTTTATTTTGGGGGGAATTAATGAAGTAATTTTGGGGGCTTATGAATCATCTCCCCAGAGAGTTGTTGAAAAAGGACTTTCAAGAGCCAGGTTTTTCCCCAAACTTGTAATTTTTTTTTTTGGGGCCCCCCCCTCAATATCCCCATTTGGACAGTGAAATTTTTTGGGGAAACCCATGTATAAAATTTTTGGGGGTTAAAGCATTCTAACCCTGTGGGTTTTGGGTGTTTTATCAAAATTACGGGGCCCCAAACAGATGCAAATCACCAGTTCCCCCCCCCTCCTCCTTTTTGGCCCCTAAGTTGGGCCCGCTAGGGCTAATGGGGCAATTCTAAAAAATGATTTAAGTGTTGAGAATTTGCTTTTTACAGTAGGCCTAAAATTAATAGCCATTATTAAGAGGCCCATTTGCAAAATTTTTTTTGGGGGGGGATTTTTGTATGAAAAATTTCATCCATTTTTCACAAAGAATTTTTTTGAGAATTTCCCCCTTTAAACCACCAAAATCAAGGGGGTGTTGAACCAATCCTGGCTATTCAATAAAAATTTTAAATTCCCCAAAAAACCCGAAAATTCTTAAAAAAAGTAACTAATGACAAGAAATCCACCAATTAATTGAAATTTAATTTTTCCGGGAAAGGGTCCTTTTCATAGTTAAATGGGAACAAACAGCCCCCCAACTAATTGTGCTTTCAAAACTCATGGAAGGGTTAGGGCCAAAGCTTCATTTATCTAAACTTTTTTTAAGGTATGGGTAATTCCTAGCTTTACTAGCAAACAGACATTCAGAGCACAAATCAAGCGCCCCAAAGGACTGTTGCCTGCAAATTTTGCTAATTGCTTAACGAAACCAAGCTGTTACAGGCAATATGCGAGTGGATGTTTTTTGGGTTTCCACTGTTACTTCAAATACTGCTGAGTGGCAACTTCAACCTTGTGTAATTTTATTGCTCACTTAAGTGTATTGAGGTCTTATGTATTAAAGAGTTGTTGAAACTTTAAAGCCTTTAGTTAGTTTTTTATTATTTGGGGAAAAATCTCACACAATTTGGAAGTTAGTCATTGGATCAATGAAATTTTTACATCAACGCGTAGGGTTTAAATAGGAAACGAATCATTCAAATTCCCTTCCTTTGGCAGGCTAGTAGTAGCCTAGTAATTTATGCTGCAAATAATTTTCAAATTATCTCTTTAAAATGGTATATTAAGCCTTAGAAGGAGTCAATTGCCGTTTGTTAGAAATTTTTGAAGGCATTTTTCACAGAATTCTTTGACATACATTCATACTAATTAAGGATTAGGTTAACCAATGGCACAATAAATTCAGAGCTTCCAAGATTTTTAGGCCTAAACATGTAGAACTGTTGGCTTATGGGTGATATTTTAATAAGTGGTGAAGGTTTAATTTAAACAATAAATGGTTGTCTAATGCCTGGTTAAACTGTATGAAGATAGTAGTTATTTTAACTTAATGATTGAAACCAGTGTGCTTTGAGGAAGCTAGTTTGTACGTGTTTCCCTCATCCCAGTGTGAAGCAGAATGATTATATACCTAATATAAATTATTTACTTACTTTTGTTTTAAATCGGACACTTTATTGTTGGACAAAATTGTTTTTGGGAAAGCTCACAAATTGTTTTTCTACTTTTTCCCTTTGGGGTTAAAATTTTTTAGAAACCGGAAAATGTGCATTAGGGAAAAGGGTTTAAAACAAAGTATTGATGGTGCCCATGAAATCGGGGACAAAAGGTTAATTGGCTGTAGCCAAAGCAACTTAGTTTTGCAAAACCAGAAAACACCAAAAGTACAGGTTGAAAAATTGGATTCCATTGCCCAAGAAAGTGTTCCAATGTAAGCTTTGGTATAGGGGTCTTAACCTTTCAAAAATGAAAGGGAAGTCTAGGAAAAACCATGTATCTTAATTAATGGATATCCTTTTAACAGTGAAAAACTGGAAAAAGGGCCCGGTCAAACTTACAGGAAGGAAGCCAACCAAGGGGTTTAATCTAACACGGGGAGTACACAAGAAAAGGGTACATAAAAAACCCTTCTCGCGGAAAGGGGGGGAAC
>JAIZAY010002160.1:0-11128 GCA_029531755.1 Holothuria leucospilota | reverse complement strand
CCGCGTTAGGGCCCCTGGCGGGGTCCAGGGGTGGAGCCCCGGTGGGGGTTTCCAGGGGGACGAGGCCCCCGGAAGCACTCGCAATATTGCATTTTGAAGAGCACAGAACTCTGACCTACAGTTCTTATGTCAGTGAGATTTTATACCTTTTCATGTTGGATGGAATTTGATGTGTATGGCTCAGGTATAAGGACTATATGTACCTGCAGAAGTTCCGGAGAATATAAGTTATCTTAAAACTTACACCGCCAACAAATTGAGCCCTTGTAGGTAACTCGAAATGATTTTTGCCATAATGTGAGTGTTTGATTTTCGTTATACGGTATTCGGGTATAGGACGTCAGATGAAACAAGTGGGCGCGAGTTGCCGCCGGACGAAATATTTGTGAATTTACATTTAAAACCATTGCCATGACTAACGGTGTCCATTCCCTTTATGTGTGTATATCAATTAGAAGGTGGGTTCGATACTAAGTTTTCAGTTCTCATAAGAAGAGGAGGGTGAAAAAAAAAGTATATCAGTTGCTTTACATCCTTACAATGCTGGCTCCTCTGAAATCACGTTTATGCACACGAATATTTGGCTTATGGTAGAACCCCACCGAAAATGCGAATACGTTTGGGACCTTATTGATAGTAAAAGGAGTAATTCAGGGCTAAAAGTGCGCAGATCAAGCGATAATCAAGGAATATTGAGAAGACTGCAAAAATCGTGAAAGATTTCAAATGATTTTTGGTAAAAAGTGATAAGAATAAATCCATCACTCAATAAAAACGTACCTCTCTCCTTAAGCGTAAACAATTGCGCGCGAAGCGCGCCGAAAATTTTCGGTATAGAGCCTCCCGGGAGCTCTGCATTAATTGTACACTGAAAAGAGGGACCAACAGGACTCTCACAACCTGACATCCATATGGGAGGAGAGATGATATATCACCTTCTTTATGGATTTCTGAAGGGAATACCCTTCAGAAATCTATGACCGATGGTGCCGACGGGAGTTGGTGATTGGGGGAACCGCAGATAACTGCTAAACCGTGCCTTTTAGGCAGTGGAATTTTGTATACGCTGCATACACGAGTGGGAGAGCCTTTTCTTGTTAGTACATGAGAGTGCAATCCCAGGAAGGGGTTTACCCTCCCCATTGAGATATATGTGTGTGGTGGTGTATATGTGTGTAGGGGGCCTATATGCAAAAGGGTCGTATCTTTGAGTCATTCTAAAGTGTGATGTATGTATAACAAATGTCCCAAAATTAGTGAATTCTAACTTTTGTTCGGGTGAAAAAAAGGGAGTAAGACACGGTTAATATATTGTCTTCAAACCTCCTTAAGTCCCAGGAAAAATCATGGGCGTGGATCCATCTCCAAAAGTGTGTGTGTGGGGGGGGGGGGACTTTTTCACATTTGTGAATCGCCGTCCTGGTGGAAGAAGCAGTGGTGGTAACCAGAATTTGCGTCACGGGGAGGCAATAAGTTTTGTGATCGTCGGCATGGGGGGGGGGGGTCTAAGGGAAATTTTTATATAACTGAATGTCCACAGATGCGATTTGGTTCAACAGAAGTGTAGGATTTTTAGGTTATTGTTCCTCACTAAAAATTTCTTTTTCCTTGTCATATTTGCAGTCTGTTCCATAACTTTTGAAAAAGTGTGGGGGACTTTTTGACGTTGCCCCCCCTTCCAAAAAGTCAGGAGGATGCGTCCCCCCCCCCCCATGATCCACGCCCATGGAAAAATTGTACACGCAATTATACCTGGGTGGAGTCCACAGAAACATTCTTGGACTATAATAAAATTTTTCGTTTACATTTTAAAAGGATATTCAAGGTTGACAGAGAACAGTATGGAACCTCCCGGGAGCTTATGAATGAGTTACAGCTATACAAAAGAGGGACCAACGGGATTCCAACTACCACTTACCCGACATCCATATGGGAGGAGATATGATATACAACCTTCTATTTTTTGGTATAGCAAGAGGGATGAGTGGACAGGCAAAATTCGTTTCAGAAAAAGATTTTTGTCCGTATTGAACGTCGCGGTTAAAATTATTTGGGAAAATACGAAACGGCAATTACTTACTTTCAATCTTTCAAATCATGTGATAGACTAGATTAGTCAAAGATCCCATAATGATGAGAGCCCTACAGAGAAGGAGATGTACTTTTAAGAAAAATGTTTGCATTGGAATAATTTCTTGCGTCATAGCTTTGTCAATGGTATATGAAATCGGGTGTAAACCCTGTCGTATGCGCGCGAAGCGCGCTGAAATTTTGAATAAAATATTAGTCCAAGACAAAACCTGCATTCAGAACCTGCATCGGACACTGTCACTTTCCCACCAACCTATGCTATTCAGAAACGAATCTTCTGACTGAGAATTCTTAAAAAGCACTTTTGCTCCTTTGTTCCCCGTGAGTAGGCCTAGTTTAAAAAGCACTTTTGCTCCTTTGTTCCCCCGTGAGTAGGCCTAGTACCGAAAGCTATTGATAATAAGGACAACTCTGACACAAGGCTTGACGCCAGCGGAGCGTGCGAAAATTTGGAATTTGTCAAGAATTTCCAAAACTTATGATAGTTTGAGAACAGTTTGTGAAAGAAAATGGTTAGAACAAATAAACCAATCATCAAAAATACATCTCACCCTACACCCTACACCCTCCACAGAAATCTGTAGCTGAAACGACTTTTGGGACCATTTTAAAAATTTTCAAGAATCGATGGTGGAGGGGGACACACTTCACCCATTGCCCACTGTGCCGACGCCACTGTCTGTAGCTTAAAAGCCTTTTGAATTCATTTTAAAACTTTTCAGACAGTTTCGAAATTGAACAGGGTATGCACGCCGCTACTTTGCCTGCAACAGCTGGTGCCACTGTGCACAATAGCACGTCACCTGACAGCTTGTCTTCTGTATTCATTCTGCAAGGTCAGTATGGCAAAAACTTTGCCTCTCAATCAGTCAATCCCTCTAGATTACAAAAAATTTCACTCTTTAACGCAAAATTGTTACTAAATTTCAGTGCAGCTAGCCGGGCCCATGCTGCATATGTCACGATGTTTACTTATTTAGATCTTAAGTCAAGGATCATTACTCAGCTATTCACCTGTTTTTGAACATTGTAGCTCCCCTTTCGTCGCCAACCACCGTTTGAAAGATATCTAAAGAGATAATCCAGCTATAGCTCCACCCAAACCCTACAGAAATATATACTTTGGATACGTTCTTAGACACTTTTATTCATTTTTTGCTCTTAATTTTTCTTTCTCCTTTTCTTTCTTTTTCTTTTTCTTCCTTTTTTCTCCTTTCGTTTTTTTTTTTTCGTGGCGAGGAGGGGGGGGGGGCAGGCCCCCCTGGATCCGCGCCTGAGTATTTCACAGGTAATCAACCAAGGATCTATGTGACGGTCTACTTCATCAACTCCATCCTTGGAATACTGCTTAGAGTTCCTGGATATATTCGGTGATTCCAACCTGAATTTCGACTCGGCATTAACAAAATTTAGCTACACACTTAATGTCAGTTTACATATATGGTGCCTTCGATCCAGATTGACATATTGTTCGTCGAGAAGCAAGAGCTCATTTGGTATGTCCCCCTAAGTACCCCAGTAGTAGGGTAACAATACTCATGCTATGCGGGCACAGTGCCTTCTTTACGCTTTACTCTCTCGTTCGACACTCCACAGATACCCACAATCACAGGGTCCCGTACTTAGATTCTACACCCCAGTCCTGATCGACCCTCGATGGCGCTTTTTGCACTCTTCAATGTTGTGGAATCGCTAAGCCAGACACCTGGTAGGTAACTTAAACATGTTCATAAGAGTGTGGAAATACGTGCAATTGGAGTGGTGAGATGCCTCATTCACATTTAACGGATATTTTGTTCCTTACTTGCCCGAAAAGGACACGTTTTTTGCCAGAAAATGACAAATAGTTTGCACGAATACAGGGACGAAGCTAGAGGGGGCATGGGGGTGTGACACCCCCCAAGATCCACGCAGTCGGCAAAATCCCTGCACTAGTCGGCAAAATGAAGGAAAAGGGGAAATGCAAACGAAGGAAAGTTAAAGGAAAGAAGAAAGAAAGAAAAAAGGAGAATAAAGAGGATTGAGAAGAGGGAGAGAGAAACACCGAGCGAGCGGAGAAAAGGACATGGGAGGGAGGGACAAAGCAGGGCAAGAGAAAGGGGCTGGTGCAGACGGAAGACAGGAGATTGGAATGCATTCGTAGACAACGTTTATTACAATATTTTTTCAAAGCTCGTAAGCAACACTTTTTGAAACTTAAAACATATTCTGCCGCACGGGAGTCAATCCTGTGGGGGGGGGGGGGACGGGGGGACAAGTCCTCCCACATTTCGATGGGTGGGGGACACATTATCGAATTCTCCCCCCGCCCCCCACACACACACATTTGCGTAAAAGAGTAGTGTCGTAGCTCTATTTGACTGGCTTTTTGAGTGGCATGTAGGTTTGTTGGGCAGTTGTTAAGTGTCTCGATGCAGATACTGAATGCAGATTCGTCAGGGAAATCTTATTTAATGACAAAATTTTGGCGCGCTTCGCGCGCATGCGTCACGGTTTGCACTCCTTCTTATGACCATTAAAAAGGTAATTATACATGGAACTATTGTGATCACAACACTTTCCGAAAACAGACATACATCTCCAAACATCTGAAGGGGCCTCGCATCAATATGGGATCATTCAATTAGTGGCGTACGCAGAGGGGGGGGGGCATTCGGCCATGGCCCCCGCCCTCACTGATTCCGATTATTAAGTTCCTAAAAATATGTAAATTTTTTAACACAAATTTACTTCAAAAGGTAGCATATTTGGCACCAGCTTGCATGTAAGGACACCAAATTTTTCAAAATTTTTCAAAGAGGAGGGGGACACCCCAATGGGCTATGCCCCCCTCACTAATGCCTATTTTTTAGTTCCTAAAAATACGTAAATTTTTTAACACACATTTTACTTCAAAAGGTAGCATATGTGGCACCAGATTGCATGTAAGGACAACTAATTTTTCAGAAAATTTCAAGAAGGAGGGGGACCCCTCCCCTTAGACCCCTCCCCCAGGCCGGCGGTCACAAAACGAACTGCATGCCCCCTCTCGGAGAAATCTTGGGTACGCCACCGCATTCAGTCTGCTTTGTAGCATGATGTGAAAGGTTGAAAGTCCGTTGTTGCCGTTAAACATTTTTCAAATATTTTACCGAGTGCTTCGCCGAAGCCATTATCGGTATAGATGGTGATTGTTAATACACTTACGACTAAAAAGCATTCTGAAAACGCCCTTGCTAGTCCTCCACTATTCACCTTTGCTATGCTACGATCAGCTCCAAAAATATCACAAAGATAGCACCATTTTGCATCTAAGCAACCTTAAATTAACAAAACTTTCTCAAAGGGGAGGGGGCTCCGCCTCCCCTTAGACCCCTCCCACAGGGTGATACCTTTCTATAGTGACAAAGGAAGGATCCCCACTGCTGTATACAAAAACGTAGGGTGCATAAAAAAGGTGCAATTTACGCGCCGCCACTGCAGTTAGTAAAAACATCCAGCCAGTCGGAAAACTTAGAATTCACTAAATTATGGACATTTTCCAGCCATATACGATCAGCTCAAAAATTATCCCTAAGATAGCACCGTTTTGCACCTAAGCAGCCTTAAATTAACAAAAATTTCTCAAAGGGGAGGGGGCGCGTTTTGGATGCCTCCCCTTAGACCCCTCCCCCAGGACGACACATTTATGTAGTAAAAAAGGAAGGATCCCCACTATTGTATACAAAACGGAGAGGGCATAAACAAAGTGCAATTTACACGCCGCCACTGCAGTTAGTAAAAGCATCCAGCCAGTCGAAATTTGGGACCTTCACACCACAAACATATCACCCTAGCAACGGGCCTGGTCGGGTCCATGGTCTCCGACAATGATCCACGCTGCTAAGCGTGATTTCAGCTATTTTGGGACATGATGAAAATAACATCTTGAAGTAATTCAGTGGACTCCATGTACTTCACCTGGCAGATCATCTATGATGGTCATGTTAACTTTGAAATGATAATTCTTATTAGAATAGGACGTCAGTCATCATAAGGGGAGAGGAAAGGGCCTATAGGAAGACACCACCTCTTCAAAACCAAAGGGATTGGTTTGTGCTAAGTCATTATGTCCCCGCCCCCCCCCCCCCCCACATTTGAATACGGATTGACGCACCTGTTCTGTCGGCAAAAAAGCTACACAAGACTTTTCAGTATCATCGTATACTGAAGGAGTTCATCTTTCATGTGGTTTCTGGCATTGAGTAGGTAAATTCTGCACCAGTCGGCAAAATTAAGGAAATATGAGGAAAAGAAAGCGGAAAGGAAGTGAAAGAAAGAGGAAAATTTCTGTAATCAGAACCCAAAATTTTCGACGCACTACGCGCCCTGTAATGTCACTCCAGTTTCTTCAGTAGTTTCAATTCCACAAAGCTAGATAGCATAAGTCCTGTCAACCTTACCAAGTAACATGTAGGCAGGGTACACAGGTTATGTAGAGGTCGTAAATTTCATCCCATATTTCGAAGCCTAGTTGCCGTTCATTAGTGTGTGTCATGCGGTATACGGTCAGTTGGTGAGCGATTCACGGCGCAAAGTTTGGCTATTTCATAGGGTAGTCCAGGTGGTCTCGACACAATGTATGTTGTCCCCGATACACTCTACAACCCTTACAGTTTTAATGTTTTTTTTTTTGTTCTTAATGATAACATGTTTTTGTGTCAGCCTATCAAAAATTTTCGCGCCCTTTGCAATTTCACGATTCAGACTCAAAAGAACAGTATCAGTGCGTAACTCGGCTCTTAACATATTAAGTGATATAATGCTAAATATAAGGTACTCTTCGATGGCATGGGATAGTTAGGCTCATTCATATCCCTTTCTCACCCCCTCGACATGCTGTCGGAACTTGGGGTCGCTGGCATGGCCCGGCCCCATGTCGGAAAAATTCTGACCTCACCCATAGTCGGTTTACTTATTTTAGCTTTCAAAAGGGTCATTTCTGCGATAAAACCCCAAATTTTCGGTATGCTTTGCCCACTCTTCCTCAGTTTCGTTACTAATAGCTGAATATAGAACAAACCATTTCCATCTTTTCAAGTAACTTAAGTAGAATTTATCGTTTTATGTAAATGCCGGGAATCTCATCTTATTTCGCTTAACTAAGTTAATGTTCTCTTGAGTCTGTCTTTCGGTACGGCTAGTGACTCGAAGAGGGAAGTACAATGTAAGTTGTGCCCGATAGGGCCCAAATTACTGGACAGTTGACCTCAGAGGCGTACGAGAGGGGGGGGGGGCATTGGGCCATGTCCTCCTCAGGGATGCCATTTTTTTTTTAAGTCCTAAAAAAACGTAAATGTTTTAACACATATTTTACTTCCAAAGGTGGCATATGTGACACCAGATTGCATGTAAGGACGCATAGTTTTTCAAAAATTTTCAGAGGGGAGGGGGACGACACCCCCTCCCTTTACACCCCTCCCCAGACCGACGATAACACAACATATTGCATCCCCCCTTAAGAGAAATCCTGGGTACGCCACTGGTTGACCTATATAAGCTTTAAATAAGTACAGATTCTTTTAGTGAAAGCCAAAAGTTACACGCGCTTCGCGCGCTTTGCAATTTCACAGTTCAGATTTCGGGAAAAAACTTAAATCGGGCGGAACTATTCTCCTCTAGTATATACAAAATTATACGCAATATATGTCCCGCAATGACATGGTATAGTACACAGGTTTTCTTCAAATCTCACCTCACCAACCCCTCGACGGCGTCGGGGCTGTCGAGGCTTCGGGTCGTTGCCCCCCCCCCCCGTTGGGCAAATCCTGGCGCCACCCCTTCTGCACCACTACCGGTTGGACTAACGGTTCTCAGCTCTAACTGCATCTCTTATCAGTATTTTCAGTCGGCATTTCTTCCTTCTCAGTCGGCAAATACGGCACCACACCCCCCATGATAAATGCTCTGGCGACGCCCCTGCACGAATGGGGGGGGGGGACTTCAAGCCGCAGACTGGCATGCCTAATGACCTTGGATTTAACTTAGCCTAAGCGATATTTTGTAAAGGTTTGTAAAATTTATAATCAATCCAAGGTTTTTATGACGTTATTTTGGTATACAGTTTTCGAAAAAAAAAAACTAATTCTGGCGGCCGGTTGGATATGACCTAACGTGTGTCGTCCTTGATAGGGGTCACCTGTTCGATATGTGTTTACCCCGAAATCATAGGTTCTTATACTTAGCGCTTCTTAAACACTTGGGGCCACTATGCATGCGCGATTTGTATCAAATGTTTCCTTAAAACACAGCCGATGCAAAACTCGATGCTTCAAGTGTTGGTGTCCAGTGCACAATGACGCAGAATGGCAACTTGTTACTCCCATTCCAAATCTATATCCCGTCGAAGCCTCGAACATGTCTCCCTTCTCGTTTCCTTCAATATCCTTGTTCTCCTGGCCAGTGTCGGGGATTAACGTTGCTTTGAGTCCTTTGGAAAATCCTGGTTCAATCTCCGCTCCCTCTTCTCTGTTCCTTTGTAAATAAATATGTTCGTAAAGCGTTGAGGAAATTCCTCTGGAGGATTCATGCTAGCAACCACGTATACCCCCCACCACACACACACACACACACACACACATAAAGAAGGCCTTGTTCTACTCTTGGACTGCAAGTAATGTAAGACAAATCTACTTGTTGACTTCGCTTAATCTCCCTTTTATGCGAAACAATTTGAGAGCTCATCGTTTTCAAAATGCCCCCCCCCCTCCCGTCGCCTTCTTAGCGTCCATCGCCCCCTAAGTTGCGAAAACGCCCTTTTAGGGGTGGTTATTTCCGCGTTGGGAAAGGCTGCCTTAAACGAATAAACATTTTTTTCAATTTCTTAAACTACTCCCTCAGAACGGTACTTTCGTACTGGGTGACAAAATGACACTCCACCCCGGGTGCAGAGTATTGTAGATGCGAATATGCCTACTGACTACAGACTATCTGGGTTTATCTAAAATGGGAGTACGGCCGATAGTACCCCTAATCATCACATCCTGACAGTGTGCCACAGGACAGGGGGATATGTAGAATCCTCGTGAATGAAGAGGTTTCCAGTTTTGTTGAGAAGTCTTGCTGTACGGGATAAAGTACAAATTCCCTACAGACGGTCTACTTGAATGTGTTTGCTTTCAAGAAGGGCAGATTCTTTTGTAAAACCCTATGAGGAAAAAAATGGCTCACTTCCTGCGCTTTTGGGTTTCGTGGATTCATTTTTCATGGTTGTTCCGTTCCATATTACTAAGCAGTCCATAACCCCCTCTACAGGAGAATCTATCTATTTTACATGGTTTTCTGTGAAGATCTGAAATTTAATCCCTATAACCAAGTAGTCGTTCATTTATTTATCGCAAATATGGTAGGCAGCGACTGTGGGTTTCGACATCATCGGGGGGGGGGGGGGGGTCCCTGGTAATCGCCAGTTTGGATAAGCTGCCCTGACAGCCGATTTATTTTACTCTTAATAAATGTGAACAGAGAACGATGGAGATGTCAAGGTTTTGAAGTGCTCACACCTCACGTGGGGATAATTCATACCTATTGTGACAGATGTGTGTTTTTCTTACGTAAAACTTAAGTTGCTAACAGTTGTGCGGCCGAGGTCGACATTGATCCCTCCATGAACAGCGTAAGAGCTTCCCAATGAAACTTCTTGCATCCGCCACTGATGATATGAGTTCATCCATGCAGTTGCTTGCAGAGTGGCGTGCAAACAGTGCTGGAGCTCGGGCATTTCTTCTCCATGCATATTGCGTCCTCTCCCGCTTTATAAACTAAATGTAGTACTTGAAAAGAAAGGCTAATCGTTAATAGAAGAACATGCATCATATGATGTGTATGAGACTATGTAAAAACAGTCTTAAATTTAATCCGACGCTGCTACTTGTCATAATTAGGTCTTTTTCTGTATGGAGACTTGACTGATAATACTCTTCCCAAGCAGCAAACAACCCATACAATCATTCGTTTTCCCCATCACAGTTTCCTACATCAATAACTGCAACAGCTGTTAGTCCAAGTTAAGAAATTACACAAAATGTTTTCAATCCTGACTTGAGTGGTCTATTTATTGCCTACTTTACAGCTTAAAGATACTTGACTGTTTCATAATGTTGAAAATGGTCAAAAACGTCCTGGGTCTTCCCCCTTGGTCCTCATCTGGGTGTTACCTTTGGACTCGTTTTGGGAACCTTAAGGTGGACCCCTTGACCATACAAACGCTTCGCGCCAAGAGCGTAATTTTTTTCCGTCGGCATTTTTGTACCTTTAGTAAACAAAGCATGGCAAATCACCCCAACCCCACAAACAATGCCCTGGTAATATCCCTGTCTGCCTTGATGATTCTACGCCATCTTAATTGCATTGACAAGAGCATGTAAACACATCTGTGAAAACGTTGTTTTAAAACTAATCGGAAGTTATCAATACACAAACCTGAACATCTATGGCATGGACTGATATTATTTTAACCATAGATTTGATGATGTGCTATTTGCTACCAAGGTTCAGTTTATTCTTCATCTTGATATGTTATGCTATGTGTACTTTTGCTTTAAAGAGGCTTGGTTAATCCAACACATGTGTAACGCGCCGCCAAAATGTGCGGTTCGGGGATTGACCTAAAATTGCAAATTATTTACACTTAAAACAGGGAAAAAGATAACAGAACACAGCCTTTAAAGTTTCTCAAATATAATTCGCACAATTACTACCACCAAATTACAATCGTGAAATCACAGATCAGCAGATTGATAAGGATAATCAAAAGAACAGATAATTTAAAGATCAGAGTACAAGGCGAAGTCCCATGCGTCAACCAGCCGTCTCAGGCCACGCCCCTGACGTCCGCCGACGCCCACGGTCGCCGGTGGTCCCTCTGTGGTGTCCTCCTCCACTGTCAACCAACGCCCACAGTCCCTGGTGGTCCGTCTGTGGCGCCCTCCGCCCACGTCAGCCAACGCCCACGGTCTCTGGTCCCCTTCCTCTGCAGCCCTCCGCCTGGGTCAGCCAACAGTCTCAGCCTGGCAACGTC
>JAIZAY010001246.1:0-18160 GCA_029531755.1 Holothuria leucospilota | reverse complement strand
CTATGATTTAAGATATAATGACGACTGTAAACTATGATGTAATGAGGCATTAGAGTTCTTAAATACACATTGTTTATCCATAATTCGTTAGGATAGTTTTACAATTAGTTCCGAATGTTGAGGTTGGATGCATTTTATATAGGCATATTCAATGGCTAAAATCGTATAAGTTGACTTTGACAATTTTAAATTCATTCACAGATGAATTTCTATGTTGAATCTAGGTAATAAATGCAAACATTCGCAATAAGTTAAGTTTATTTAAAAAGAATTTCATTTATATAATATACAATTTATGATTCATCCTGATCAACTAGATATTTATTCTTCAATTTGAGGCATGCAGGATTTAGAATAAATTTTGTAAATCTATCAGTTCTTATATTTTCCGCGTAGTAAAAATTAAACTAGGAGAAAAAAGATCGAATTCTCATGTTGTTGAAAAGTACTTTAGATTTTAAGTTAAAATTGATGAAATTAATTCATTTGCAAAATATTGAGTACTACGAGGTTTTGAAAGGATGATGATGATACATATCCATATAACTCATTTGCTTGCATGGCACTTTAAAACTGAATTTTAGAAATTAAAACTGAAAAGTTTACATTATTTGTAGGAAATTGAATTAAACAGTTTGGATATATGATCTGACCAGTAATTGCCCTCAGACTTTGAAGTCGTAGGGGTATCTAGATCTCGATGAAACTTTAAACTATCAGCCGCCAATCATTGGAGAAGTCACCTTCCTGAACCAGTCTCCATGATCTCAAACGAATCTATTAACGGCCCATTATTTTTAGTTTTAAAACTCTTTTTTAAAACTCCAAAATCAATGAATTGCGGTAAATAATACTTCTAGCCTTACATTGAGAATTCAACCATGCCATATCTTTTCACGCTTGAGTAATCTAGCTAATTTCATGTCTGCGAAGGGTGCCAGTCGACCTGTTACTAGACATGCTCAACTCAGTCCCCCTTGATAACTTGGATTCTCCCTTAAAACCTACCTTCATCGATCACGTAGTGTTAAAAGTATTACCTAAAATTGATTACAATATTTTTACTCTCTTATGAGGAAATTGATAACCGCAATTTAACAACAATTGTACTATTAAATGAAACCAACATGTTTGTGTAGAATTTCCCATTTTAACTGTTGCTTAAGTTCCAAAATATCTATAGAATTGCGGTTGCGTGCATTGTGTAAATTATTTAGTGGTTACGAGTTGTAGCAAGTTTTTTGACACTGATACATTGGCAATGATTCAGGTCTTTTTGTTCACGTTTGCTTGAGCGAAGAACGAATTAGTAGACTCTAAACCTCAATTGGTATCAGTTTTTGAAAGAGCATTAATTTAAATTACGAATTATTAAATTTTAGGTAAGATTTTAATAAAAGTGCTTAAAAGTTGTTAAAACAAATTAGTCCTTAAATTTCATTAAAAATTTTGGGTAAATTAACAAATGCTAATTTATTGCATAGAAATTAAATCTTTGTAAAATAATCGTTTCATGTTAGCAAGAGTATGCCCATATAATCATGTTTGATTAGCCCATATTCAAAGTTTACCGAAGATAACTTAGAGTAAAAGGATTAGGATATAATTTTTATGTATTAAGCAGGGATAAGCGAAATTTAGGGTCTGGTTATTCCTGCTCCATTCTTCACTTCTCGTGTAGAAAATGACAATGTAATTTTAAGATTTACCAGTGACTTTCAAAATACTTTAGAGTTAGGAAATAGAGCTTGTAATTTTTTTGGCAAATTATATGACTATTTGCCGACATAGTTGGTTTTGTAAATATTGCACTAAAATTGTTCCTTAGCTAATTGAATCGGCTAGTTCAAAGATTCTTATCATGTCTTAAATGTTAACCTTGTTACCTAGTTAAGTGAAGTTTCCAAAATTATCCTAAATTCATTACATATTTGGTTTGATAATTGAACTGAACCGACAACTTAATGAAAGTCGTGAAGTAATAAAGTGTTTAAATTACAATTTATGGAACGTGATATAGTGTTCCAATTTCACCTTTTTGATTAACCAATACTTTATCAATGTGAATTCCATGGAATACTCAATGTAAAATTTTCGAAGCTATACTTACAGAGGTAATTGATTCATTTTAGGTAAAATATTAATATTCTAATTAGTCAATGATCAAATTTATTCTCCCACTACATGACAATAAGTTCTTTTTTATTTTATTCTAAGAGTTTCGATGCAAATAAAATATCAACTGTTCACTGAATCACCTATTGATGCTTACTGTTGGCAAGTATGTATTTGTCTCAAAAGTAGAGTTTCTGTTCTATGTGTATTGAACCTGAAACCTTATAATGTCCCTTGAATTAAACTTTAATTCAACAGAGCGTATGCAAATGCCTAAGTGAGTTTAAAAGGGCTCGAATAATCTGATGATATTCGCAATGAGCCGCAATGACTAAACCGATTGAATATGGTATATGTTAAAAGAAGTGATGAGATCGGAAGTAGCATAACTCAACTTATTGAAGATTCTTACTATTAATTATAAGTGGATTAAGCAACTAATCTATTTTTAATCTCACTAAAAATTCAATTATAATTCCATTAACTTATTCCAAATTCAGATAACATTAAGTTGTGTCTAAACGTAAGTCGCTTAGCATTACATAAATTTTTTGTGATAAAAAACGTGATAATTGAAAGGCAATGATTGCCAATTTCGTTTCGACATAGTAATTTCCTTGATTTGAATTAAATGCCATTTATAGTTAAGATACGTTAGAATCCGATGCTACAATGCTAATGTTCCGGAATCGAGATTAAGAAATCCTTAATCTTCGGTTTTTGAAATATCACTTGAAGCTTAATTCGATTTATAGTAAAAAAAGGCATTATTGCCTTGGAACGACTCAATTCTTTAATGAGTGGGTTAAGTTTTAAAAGTTTAGCTTTCGAGAATTTAGAGTAAAATTGTAAATACTATTTCTCAATGTATACTAATTTAATTTATTTCAATTCAAACTTTTCAATGAAATCAAACATTGACGGAGTCCGAATACGATAGTTTGATAGAAATCATTTGACATTATGTCCTCATAGTATAAGTTAAATCTATTACTGTCGATGAATTGCGTTAAGTATGTGAAACAATTGTATATGCTTCAAAATGGAATCTATGTGTTATTCATATGCACTTAGACTAAAACAATTATTGCAGTATCTCACTTAATGCATTTAATTTTGAACAGTATTTCATTAAAATATTCTCCTCCAATATAGTTTTAAATGGATCAAGAAATTGGATTTAAATGTCTGCACATTCTGTACTGAGTTCTTTAAATTTTTCAAATGCATTACCCTGAAATTATTCTTATTACTGAAACGTTTCAGCGATCTACTTTTGAAATGATTAATGCTGTTATTATAGATTACCTACGTCCCCATACTGGTCTACAAAAGCCAACCTTTCTACAAAACCCAAAAATAGTAATTTACTTAAAGAACTTTTGTCCAGTTATAAAACTGATTGAGTCAATCAATAAGATTCAAAATCCACGCCAATTACGATAAATCCGAAGCTTTGGAAGCTTGTCTTTAATCCACAAATGTCATTGGCAATGGACATGGAGAGCTTTTAATCTATCCATAATACTTTAAGAGAGTGTTCATTAATTGAAATCGAATTCTTAACTCATAACAAAATTACATTGCCGATGTATTAAATTATAACTTGACAAATGCTCAAATTCTTAATCAAAAGTAAACTAAATTTTTGGGGTGTATATTAAAATATTATTAAATTTAATCATAACATTTTAATAGTTGAAATTTCTGTTTAATTTAATATACCTCTTTAAAACTCATGAATTATGAAAGTTGGACTACTACATCAGATAATTTTGGACAGTTAAAGGAAATGTAAAATTTTAAGATTATGATATGCATCAAAATCTAGGTAATAAAAGTTCAGTTATTTCGCCTCAACAATTCCCAATTTTAATTTCATAGCTTAATTTGCTTAATGTTCAGTGAGTCCCTTGTCAATAAGTAATTCTTAGGTTAAGAATAGATTATACTTGAGGAATTATTTCTCTTAGATTAAGGTTCATTTTAATTTCTCTGGAGCACTATTGACCGTTTAAAATTCCATTTAGAAGCGGCATTCTGCCAAAAGTACGAACCCAGTTTGGAATAAAGCCTCTTACTTTTGTTAATAGAAGGTGTTACAGAGCGGATAATTCAATGTGAATTGGTATAAAGATTTAATTCTGCTCAAATGGAAATCTCTCAGCCATCGTAATTTAAACAGACTTATAATTATTGAAGTAATTTAGCTCTTTCAAATTGAAAATATTTAAAATGTTGTTACAATAAATTAATTGCTCTTTTCAAACCGCATTTTAATGTGAGAACTTCGTCGGATATTCTCCCAATTTGAGTGCGCCTGACACTTTGGGAAATGTAACTTTGCATGATACTATTACAGTGTAATTAAGTAACTGATTTTCGCTGGCAAGAAATTTATTCTGAAATAGGACCCTTGTTACCTTTCAATGAATTTTAGTTATAGCTTTATAACGTAAAAGAATTGGTACTAATTGTAAGTTGTTCCCCCAAAAAACTGGGATGTAGTTATATAATCTCATTTAAAATTAAGAACGTTTCCAAACGTAATTGTGACAGAAGAATACTAATCCATGCTCGACCAGTAAGGGCCTTCAAATTCAAATGAAGCATACGTTTCTTAAAGTATGAGATCCTTAGATTTTAGAATCCCTAATTAAGTAAAGTTCATCATTTACATATGTAGATCTGTAGATCTGCAAGTTAGCAACGTTTACTATTTAAATTGTTGTAAGAAACATTTCAATGAAGCATTCAATAGCGTTAAACGTAATTCAATCTAGTTTAATAGATTGACTTGCTAATTGTTAAATTTTAAGCGAGGTATCATTGAAGGAATGCCATTCAGTAAATGTTGGCTTGAATGTCATGATATTATGGTTGTACTAATTAACTTCATTCACATTTCAAGAAGTTAATTGTCACAAATTTCAAATAAAATGCGAGATTAGTTAAAGATTTTTATTATTCCGTCACAATAGCTGTTCAATTGTTTACTAACAACTTAGCTAGACTTCTTGATATCTGCGCAAAATTTTTGAATGTTATTTAAAAATATTCGAACAATAGGGCCATTAAAATCCGTCCATGTTGAAGTCAGTTTCCCGCAATAGACCTTAAGTTGATGTTCGTACTTAACGATATTGAGTTAACGTTCGTTTCCAGTAAATTTGAATGAGTGAGATTGTGGCAGCTGTATTTCAGTATTTTAAGGTTTATTCTAAATGAATTTTAATCTAGTATCCTAATCGCCCATATTAAATAGATTACCGATTTAAATGTACAGTTGATTAGCAAAGTCGACTATATTGAGTCAAACCGAGAGTGTGAGAAGTGTATGAGTATCAATGACGTCTTAAAAACGAAGTTAAGTCGTGTGCAGGCTCCGGAATGTTTCTCCCTTAAGATTCAAATAGAGTATTATTATTACATGGGTTTTAATTGTCAAACTTTACAATGGTTTGAAATTCTATAAGGATTATGGTCATAAAGATATGTGAATCAATTGTACATTGCTCAATTATTAAAACAGATCTTCACACAAGTTGCCTTTCTATCAAATATCCTACTTTACATAATGGACTTGTAATTTTCCTTAATGACCATTAAGAGCATTGCTTTAATTACTTAATGAAGCTTTGTAAAATCTACATAGCTAGGGTAACTCTTAGTAAAAGAAGTTGTGGAATTTTATGTATGCAAATCTCTGAGATTTTAGTAACTTGACCTTTAAATGATTTATAAAATCTTGTAGAAACGTTTAATTAACTTTTTATTCATATAAACGTTGTCAATGAATTGCCTATTATGTTTTTAGTTGACTTAAAATTTAATTTAATACAAGGCAAATATTTTCCTAAAGATGTATTAGTTACGAAAGACAATAGCTCGATTGAGAATTATTCTGCCTTAAAACTTAATATAGTTTAATCCTTCATGCGATATTTACTATGCTGAACAGTTGACCGGCACATATACAAGAGTTCAGAAAGCTTGGAAAATTAAATATGAAGGCTAGTGCGGTTCTTAAACGACATGGAGTTGCCATTATTAACCATATTCATTGGGAGAACATCTTTAGCAGTTAATGATCCTACATCTAGATTTTCAATGCCTAATAGCTAACATTGATGCCTACAAAGATCCAGGCAGATCACCCAGCTAAAATTTTTTGAAAATAAGTTTAAAGTCCCGAAAACGCATTATATTGAGGTCAGATCATCCAGAATCCTTAGAGGAAATTTAAAATTTCATCTAATGTTCTCTAAAAGAAATTGCAAATTTCGTATTGAAAGGAAATATTGTTATCGATTCATTAACAAAAGTTCACTTATGTATTCTTGCAATAGCATTTAATGTATAAACTATTACAGACTATTATGGTTCGTACGAATCTTGGAATTAATTCTTGAGCGACTGAATATGAAAATTTTCTAAATTGTTAATGTCCTTTGAAACGTATATAGGGCTTTGAACTACTGTTATATATTCTAATTCAAAATTGGATATCGAACATATTTTCAAAAGAATCACTGCATTAGATTTGAGTATTATTACAAGATTTAGTTGAAGCGGCATTTTTTAGCCTCATTTCGAAGGTTTCAAGTTTCAGAGCATAAGTCCAATTTTGTTAATTTAACAGCTTTGCCAAAAAACTTGAAACACTTTATCCTAAGTAACTTACACACAATTCTATCAAAACTTGTAGAGTTTGACTGGAGTCTTAAAAGTTTAATGGAATTATTTTGACTTGCATGGTTTTATTATTAAATAGCCCTCCAATTCAAAAAACCAGATTCATTTGATTTACTTAAAGGTTTACATCCTTTTATTATATTACATAAATTTCATACCACGTTAGATCTTCTTTATTTTGAAAAACTATAAATTATTATTAAAATATAGTAAAATCAGTTTGTTAAAGAGAGCGTGTGTGGAGGGAACATTCTTTAAAATCCTATCTTAATACCAAATCATCATCCAGGAAGTTTTGATTTAGCTACAAATAAAATCTGTGAAGGATAAAAATCGCTAAGGCAAGTACTTTACCTAAAAAATTGAGGCCGATATGATGAAACGTATGCACCATACTGTACATAAGTGAAGGCATGTTTTATTTAAACAAACTTCGTTACATCTTCTTATAGGTCTCTACACCAATAAATTTGTTCAATGGATTCCAAATAGTATATTAAACTCCTAAAAGAAGAATGTGAAAAGGTGAGAGTAAATACTTATTAGTGAATTCCAGTACCATTGATAAAGACCCAAGACTTCAGAGGGGCTAAATGGACTCCATCCAGTTCACTGGTAGGACATAGAGTAACGTTGACTAACCTAAGATTGAGTAAATTAGTTCATTAACAAAGGTAGATTTATGCGGCTGAAAATAAGCCGGTTAATTCTTTGAATACTTGATTGCGCTTTAACTATCAGTTGAATAACAAATCCAAATAAAATACTCAAATATAAAACCTTTTAAACAAAGCGTTTAAGATCAAATAATGCAATGACTAATACTTGGTATAAACTTAGACGTCAATTGTTTATTTTTTTATTTTAATGATTTAATCTTTATTCAAATAAGTTCAGTTTTGGACCAAATTAATTATTAACTGCATTAAGTTTAAGACTTATTTAAAGTGATGTAAAATTCAACTACGACAGAGAAAGACGCTGGCCATTTGTTATCTGAGGTTATATAACTTAATCAAAAGTTTCTCATAAGCGTGAACTCTGCATGAAAAGGATGTTACCTCCGTGATTAAGCTTTGTAGTAATTTGTTTTACAAGCTTAAATTACAAATAATTTTCAATTTTAGAGGTTATTAGTTCTAATAGGAAGAACTTTCAATAAATGTGTATTTTGAAGCGCAATTTCAATAGTAAGACTTTGGCTTTGCTCATATTTAAGGACATTTGGTTTAAATCTTCAGGAAAAATTAGAACAGTAATGACAGTTGTTATTCGTTAAATGATAAATGATTTACAATCTTTCGAAATGAATCTGCTGAAGTAGACATCGTTAGTTGCCACTTTGTGAGCCTAATGCCATCACGTCCCCGGGTAATTTTTTACCACATCGGTTTCGGCTCTAACCTGAAGGACTAAGAGCTTTTCTTATGACGACATAATTATTTGATTTTCATAGAATTGATTTAAACTCAAACTGAATGAAATTTCTTCTAATTTGAATTTTTATGTATTTAAATTCCAGTGAACTTGCAAGTATCTATTTGCAATTCATCAGGTTGAACCATTTGGGATACCAGTACTTCTTTTTAGGATGACTATGCAGTAGCTATTTGTAAAATTCACCATCGCTAAGCTTGATATTTCGTTGTGTATATTTTTAGAATCCAATTGGTTTCAATTTCAAGTAAATGACCGGAAATTTATAAAATGCTTTAAATGGTCATCATTTACATATTTTGAACTATGGATAAAGTTCTTATTCGACTAATTTCCGGGAATTATCTCACATTAGAAAAAGTTTATTGCATGGCTGAAGCCACTTTCAAATAAACTGGCTTGAGGAATCGAATGTGGATTTAAATTAGAGGTGGTTTTAAATAATCAGTTACGTGGAATATCTACATTAAAAATTTTACAATTATTGGACCTTTTCAAATACAGTATAGTGCAAACCATAGTTCATCATTTTTCAAAAATTTATTATCTATCTTATGCCCTTTTTATAAGTACGTTAGTACATAAGAAGCAATTTACGGCACTTATTCTTTCCTGTATAGAATTTGGCTTTAATATTTTCAATGCCTAACGTTAGTTAAATGTAAACAGTAATTTAAATATTCTGCTATATCATACTTCAAGTGAGCAATGATTGAGATTAAGTCCTTTTAACCATTTACTATCATTGGTCCTAACTCTATTGGCAGCTTAAGGCTATGCTCAAAACGTTGATGGTCCTCATTACCCTTAATGATTAATTCCAAGTTTTAAAAATTAGGATTTTGAAATTACTTTAAATTTAGATTTAAGGGGAGTTAGTTTTAAATTCAAAAATGAATTAAAAGTAAATTTACAAATTAAATTGATTTGTGTATGATATTTAGAAGTAATAATTGAAGGAGTTTAAAACGGAATTCGAATTGTGACTGAAGATACTTAATTTTTAGTTAAATAATATTAGCATTTAGAATTTTATTTGTTAAAAGGGACCCTTATCAGTTTCTGGAATCATTAACGTAGTGTTATTTAGTCTACCATTAATATTTATTTGGGCATTTGGAAATAAATCTAGTGATAATCTATTTATGATTAGAATTATGTATTATTAAATTTTATTACTAATACTTTAAAAACTTGACGAAACTCCATTTATCTTAATTATTGAAATTTGGACAAATTATCTTCTAGGTCTATTAGATTCTTTGCGAATGGACTTTTTATATTATTTAACATTGGAATCTTCAGAACCTGAAGGCATTAAAAAGCAACGTAATAAAGTTTAAAATTAAAGAATTATTTAATCTCACCTTTAGCATAAAGGTTAATATGAATTTCTCAGAATTAAATAAAGTTGAATTGCTTTGACCATTTGAACAAGCTTAAAATTTTTGAAATTGGATGATCTTGATGTATTCGGTTACACTAGATTAGTTAAACCGTTTTATGTTTTAGGAATTCAGAGTAATGTCCACGCTGACATCAAATTATTAAAATGTAGATGTCTAATTAACTCTCAACCTTAAGTCTTTCCCTCAAATGGAACTAATTGTGATTTGTTCTTTTGTGATCGTACTTTTGCACACTTGATAAATTTAACTCTCTCTTGATTGTTTTTGGAGCGTATATTTAATTTTCCAGTCATTATTACATTTCTATACTGGTCAAATCTCATACCTTATTAGCTATTTTAGTTGGATTTACAACAATTTCTAAAGTTTAGATTTTTTTTCATATTTTCCTTATAATGCTTAAGAAGTCCTAACTCCGCTCTAAGTTAATATTGTAATTTGCAGTAATACGTGTTACTTTATAAAATAACTAATGATGATATGGTAAACTTTTTTTTCAATTACAGACGCTGAATATGGCGCATAGCTATATGACACAAAGTCTTGGCACAGGTTTAAATTTAATTGAAGGAATTCAAGAGGGTATGCTTTTCTACGGACTGTAAGACTTATTTGAAAGTGGAATGCCTATGATCAAGTGAATTCTAACCTAATTCATTCTTTTAGTAACCTTTAGAGAAACTTTTTATTCCTTATAGGGATTAATTGTTTACATAAGCAAAGGATTTTTTATGAGAATACTATGGTGATAGTTTTGTATTTCACTTCAGTCTAACTGTAGTCTTTTACATTGCACCATCACTGAATCACTGAGGCCATGAGTTTCACTTAATCAAAGAGAGAAATTGGTAAAATCCCCAGAAAATTTGAGTATATTTAATTTTAAAGCTAATTGTTTTTTTTTAAATTTGATAAATGTGATTACAAAATAGATTTGGAATAAAAAGAAGGGCTTAGATAAGACTTTTCTTTTAAGAAATCTACTTGTTTAAGTAAATGGATATTTAGATGTGCGAAGTTGAGTTTATGCAAGGATTTTGTTTAACCTATAGATTTCCACAAGTGAAAATTTGCAGCAGGTTTTTGAAGGAGAATTTTGAATTACTTCTTTTTAGCAGTCTGCTTTTTCCTTTTTACTTATCAATTATTGCTATATGAAGATGTGTACATATAGAGAGATCATTAAATTCAATTGGATTAATATTCTAGTTTGAGCTTTGATGATGCGATCTGACAAGCAGTCGATCAGCAACGCGCGCGCCGAAGCGAGTTCACCTGTCCAGGCCAGTCGAGTACAGTGCAGTCAGAACTTCGATCGGCAGATTACTTGGGCGGTCGATAAGGTCCAGGCGAGCGAGGGATGATTCAAAAAGGGCAGGAGATCAAACGAGCTATCACGTGCGCAAATGCGGAAACTTCATGGGTCAGTCCCCAATGGGCAAAGGGCATGGGCTGGCTGCGAATGGGGGGAGTTTGGGGCTATAGTCCGCACTTATTTGCCAAGGCATGTAGGGCCACCTTAAATGCTTTTTTAAACTAAAATTTGATCTTAATGATTAGACCCCACCCCCACTTCAAAATTGGCTCTAGCTGCAGCCTCTGCAAGGGGCAGTAAATTTTACATAGAAGGGGGAATCAAATTATACAGAACAAGCTGCAGGGCAGAGGAATGGAATAAGATGTGTATGGAACAAACATGCAGGGCTGGGAATGAAATAAGTACAGAACAAGTATGCAGAGCATACCTAAGCATAAAAATGAGGATTTCCCTATGATGGCCACTTTGATGGTCCCATCAAAGTGACTGACTTGTATGTGGTAATTTTCCCCACCTACAGTAGTTTGGAGCTTTGGGGTCCGTAAGTACTGTATGTCACCAATGTATTTTTTGGCAAGGACATTGCCTCTTTGCAAACCCCAAATTAATTGTTACATATGTACCAAATGCCCTTCAAACACTTTCTTTACTGGTATTACCAATAACATATAGCCACATTAAAGAACATTTGCTTTGCTCCTAGCTACCATTAATTTCTTATTTACACCCTGCCAGGCTACAACTAAACATACAAAATAAAAGACCACATGAAAATGTGCACTGCAGCTTCTGCATTGGAGAAAGATGAAATGCGCACTCACAGTTCGAATGATGGAAATCCAAATTACTAGTTAAAAACCACCTACAGAGGTCTTAAAAACAAATTCTGTTAATTTTATAACTAAACAACAGTCATACAGTAAGCTAACAGCATACATGCCTGGCTATTTATGGTCTGATATCACTATTTTCATAGGCACAGGAGCTGCTCTTAGTTTCTGATGGATGGGGTGTTGCTCAACATTTTAAACCACCATCTTGGGAGAGAAGGGAGGGGAATTGTCAAAGGAAGAGAGCAATCTTCTGTGGACCATTATTGTACATGTTGCATGGGGGCCAAAATTTCCAAAAATGGCACATGGGCCTCTACTTGAATGGCTTCCTAATTTAACCTAAAGTGCAGGTCTCACTGCAGTAGCATGCTAATCTGTTCAAAAGCTCAACCCTCCCTGTATTATAATTAAGACACAAGCCTATGATCATTTTGTATTGTTTATGCAATTCATGTCTATACCTGGGCCTTGTACCTGCAGCTACTAGTACTACATACAGTACAACACATATGCAGGTAGCCATGATAAAATATTGACGGTGGTACATAGCGAATGCACATTACGCACAAGCACTGAGTTGCACAGTCTACATGCAAGTTGGTAGCGCCTCACAGAACTGGCTAATTCAAGTTCATGTGCCCAAAACTAGACTGGTGTTTTCGTGCAGTTTATATACTGGACACAGAGCGTGCACACTGAACAAATCAATACATACAGTGCACATAAGCTTAACGTTAGTTCCTGCCTGATCACTGAGAAGTAATTCTGTACTAACGTTACACTATTCAAAGAAATGCTAGTACAATTTACATGTTACAGACCGAAAGCTATGCTGCGGCCTACAACTGGCATGCATATGGTAAGTGGTGTGTACTTACAAGGATCATGCTTTTACTGTAGCCTACAACTTCCAACAACAAAGTGTTTGCAGTAACTATTTGATAGATCTATCCAGAAAATTAATATAAAGCTGCTTACTCATACTGTACGTGTCTTCCAAGCAGGGATGTGAGCTCCACAATTTAGAGTAGTAAGCATGATGAAGTTTTTTACAGCTAAAACGACACAGTAAATTAAAGCTATCATTGAAGGTTGGTCCCCAGGTAAGGTAGTAATAAGGTAATGTGTAACTTAATGTACTGTGAGGACGTTCTAGCAGAACTAGTACCACATGTACAAAACTTACAGGTACAAACATTGGGACTGGAGCACATGCATACAGTAGGATCCCCACAACATTAATTGGTATGCACAGTACAGTATGCACTAAATTATAAAAATATTATTGCCTATGGATAAAACTGCTGTAAAGCTAGCATGGCTTCCTACAGGGTCAGATAATTGAAGAGGCGCTTTTAAAAATTGTGACCAAACTTTGTAATGTGGACAATATCACTAATTCCTGCTCACCCATTTCATCCAAACCCAGTCTCTTCCCTCACAGTACTACATTCCCATCAACAAATATAGACTATAGCAATAAGTGCTGCAGTTTAGGCCGCAGCATAGCTTTCGTCTGTAACATGTAAATTTTACAAGCATTACTTTTAAAAGTGTAACGTTAGTACAGAATTACTTCTCAGTGATCAGGCAGGAACTAACGTTAAGCTTATGTGCACTGTATGTATTGATTTGTTCAGTGTGCACGCTCTGTGTCCAGTATATAAACTGCACGAAAACACCAGTCTAGTTTTGGGCACATGAACTTGAATTAGCCAGTTCTGTGAGGCGCTACCAACTTGCATGTAGACTGTGCAACTCAGTGCTTGTGCGTAATGTGCTTTCGCTATGTACCACTGTCAAAATTTTATCATGGCTACCTGCATATGTTTTGTACTGTATGTAGTACTAGTAGCTGCAGGTACAAGGCCCAGGTATAGACATGAATTGCATAAACAATACAAAATGATCATAGGCTTGTGTCTTAATTATAATACAGGGAGGGTTGAGCTTTTGAACAGATTAGCATGCTACTGCAGTGAGACCTGCACTTTAGGTTAAATTAGGAAGCCATTCAAGTAGAGGCCCATGTGCCATTTTTGGAAATTTTGGCCCCCATGCAACATGTACAATAATGGTCCACAGAAGATTGCTCTCTTCCTTTGACAATTCCCCTCCCTTCTCTCCCAAGATGGTGGTTTAAAATGTTGAGCAACACCCCATCCATCAGAAACTAAGAGCAGCTCCTGTGCCTATGAAAATAGTGATATCAGACCATAAATAGCCAGGCATGTATGCTGTTAGCTTACTGTATGACTGTTGTTTAGTTATAAAATTAACAGAATTTGTTTTTAAGACCTCTGTAGGTGGTTTTTAACTAGTAATTTGGATTTCCATCATTCGAACTGTGAGTGCGCATTTCATCTTTCTCCAATGCAGAAGCTGCAGTGCACATTTTCATGTGGTCTTTTATTTTGTATGTTTAGTTGTAGCCTGGCAGGGTGTAAATAAGAAATTAATGGTAGCTAGGAGCAAAGCAAATGTTCTTTAATGTGGCTATATGTTATTGGTAATACCAGTAAAGAAAGTGTTTGAAGGGCATTTGGTACATATGTAACAATTAATTTGGGGTTTGCAAAGAGGCAATGTCCTTGCCAAAAAATACATTGGTGACATACAGTACTTACGGACCCCAAAGCTCCAAACTACTGTAGGTGTTGCAAATTACCACATACAGGTCAGAGTCACTTTGATGGACACCAAAGTGCCATATAGGGAATCCCCAGTTTTTAATGCTATTTATGCTCCTGCAACTTTGTTTTGTACTTGTTTCATTCCCTGCCCTGCATGTTTGTTCCATAACACATCTTATTTCCATTCCTCTGCCCTGCATGCTTGTCTGTATATATTTGATTCACACCTTTCTATATAAAATTTTACTGCTCACTCGCAGAACCAATTTGAAGTGTTGGGGGTGTGGGGTGGGAGTCTCATCATGCAAAAAAGGTCAGAATTATGTTTTAAAAAAAGCAGTTTAAAGAATGGCCCCTAAAGACCATGGCAAGAAAAAGTGAAGGGGAGTGGCTATAGCCCGCAAACCCACCCCTTTCCTTTGGCACCAATCCCCCCCCTTTCCGTCAACCGGCAGTTCCTGCTTCCCCCCATTGAGGACCCATTTCGTACAGCCTTCCTTGTCGTGTCCCCACAGCAAGTTGTTTTTCTCCAAAGTTGCACACATGCACAACAGTTAACTCCCGCTTGATTAGGGCCAATTTTTCGATCATTTCATTCAATAGACTTTGCTTTTGTTGGAAAAATGAACATTTTGGAAGAACAATTTTATAGTAGCCATAAAGGAACAGGTTTCAGCTAGTTCATCTGTTGTTTGAGCTCGGGGGCCCCCTCCCCCCCCCCGGCAACCTTTAAATTTAACCCTATCGAAAGAGAGGTTACAAGATGCAGTCTGGACTCGGACTCGGCTAGGACCTCGGACCCTGTTGACCTCGGACTTTTTTTTTGGCCCGGACTCCGATGTTTGTTCTGGACCTCGACTTGGCTCGGACCGGGCCCTTGTGGGACGTCGGACTCTCGGGGCCGGACTCTAGATGTATGGACTCGACTCCAGCCCTGCATGTTTTTCCCTACTCTGGTGCTTGGTGCTCAGCTAGCATGGAGTAGGGAAACAACTAGTGAGTGGACCATCCAAACAACTGGAAAAAAGGCCGTGACCCCGTCCCGCTTAACCAATTTGGTTAGAAACTGAAGTTTGAAAGCTCATCTCACTCTTACTCTACTCTGTAGCAAGGCTCTTTTCAAATGTTTCTGGAACAGTTTGGGTGGTAGCATTTCGGGATCTGCATAGACTTTTTTTTTTTGTTTTTTGTTGTACTTGACAATTATCCCTGAAGGGGAGGAGGTCATTTGCGTAACACTTAATTGTTTGCGCCCTCCTCACACATCTTTCGTGGGACTGCGAGATGCTCCTTGTATTGTGACCTTTATTAATTACACCCGTTTGGAGCATGGCCTAAGCAAGCTCACATATATATTAGTGCATATACAGTCGTGGTGACAAAGTGGGCTAAACCTACCCTCCTAGATCACAGAAGATGGCCGCTGCTTTGGGGGCATTTGTTATCCTGGGCCTAAAATAACACTAGGTTAAAATCATTTATTTGGAAGCAATGCAATAATGGTCAAGAGTAAAGTACGTAAGACCTAAAAAGGCCCAACAGGCATTTAGTCATCCAGGGGGAACAACTCCCCTGACTATATAGACGCTCTGCCACTGGGTGGAACCCCTGACTAAACTTCATTTTACATAGAGTGACCTTCTCTCCCAAGCCGCATTCTTCTAGTTACGGTACCACCCTGTCCATTTTTTCTTGTCCTTTTCAGCTGTTGAAGTCTTTAAAGAAGTCACATGTTGTTATATTTCATGATTTGTGAACATTTTTTTATTGAATTATTGAATTCATTTTGTTTAATAGTACTTTTAAATAATTGTGCACGCACTTTTTTTTTAAATGGTTTTTAAATCATTCATTTTTTTCTCGGGTTTTGATTTAAATAACTAAAATGTTATTTACAAACAAAAATTTTCTTTTTTTTTTTCGTTTTTTTGATGAAAATCTTGTTGTGTAGATAAACAGGGTCAATCATTGTTGACCTGTGCTTAAAATAGGGGTAACGCACCCGGGGGATAAAGCTTCGGTGGATGCACTCGGGCTCCCCCCTGGTCATCGCTTGCAGACAAAAGCCCGGGGGCTACCCTGGACAAATCAAACCAGAGTGCCCCGAACAAAAATTTAACCAACCTAACAAATTTTAAAAGGTTTTATTGAAAACAAATAAGAATGTTGCGACGTAAAAAAAATATTGATGTTTAGGGTGCGATCTATATGATTATTTCCGAGTTAAAAGATTGAACGTTCTATTAAACGGGCAAGCCGATTTTAAAATAGAACGTTAATTTTTAAACGAATGAAATTTTCAACTACGCACGCAAAAACATTCTTCTTGTATTTTTATTTGTTTTACATAACACCTTATAATTTTGTCTATCTTTGGGTTAGTAAATTTATTGATTTATTGATTGGGCATTTTTGTACGACCCAATGAAGCTGATTTTCACAGGATGTGTTATACTAATAACACCGACCGTGTGTTTACACTAACTTTTGCACGATGGAAAAACCACGACCTGATTATATGCCGAATACCCATGGCTTGACCCCCAAACCCTCCAAAAAATGAAGAAATTAAAAAGGGTTTACAAAATTAAAACTAAAACCCACGGTCGAGCACCACAATCGGGTTGACAATCACCATGGCATGTGACTACCAACTTCCAACAATGTAAGGAATAAATAAGGGGGTTATAATTGCAAAAAATTAATTTTTAAATGGGGAAATAGAAAAATTTTCTGATTTTAAAAATTAAACTTTCTATTTTAACTGGGGCGAAGCGGTTGAATAAAATCGTTAAATCTTTCAACGGAAAAATTTTCATACTATTGCACGAATGGAAACTTCATTATTTGTTTTGTAAAACCATTCCTGTTTTTTTATAGATTTGGTAAAAATTTTGATTGAAGGAAAGGATGGGGCCAACCGGTTTTACTTAAATCGTGCCCTAGCCTATATGAAATAATAGGATTGCTATATTTACATTAAAATTTCTCGGAATTCTCCGCGGTCTCCGTCATTTGTAAGTTTGTAGTTATAAATCAATAAAAAAATAAATAAATCCAAAATTTGGACAAAATCCAACGTATAAAAAAACGTACGATATGCAATTTGCGATCCCCAATGCTGCTATTTACGAGTCCCTTTCTACCCACTTGTACGTACTGCAATGATCGCTGACCCTTGCCGTGGGTTAGTATATACTAACCCACAATGTGATGACAGGCCGAATTTTCCCATGGCATGTGACCACCAAAACTTTCAAAAACAGAAATTAAGGAAAATTAAAAAGGTATGTAAAATACAATAAAGAATGTTTATGAGTGCAATAGTATGAATAAATTTCCTTTATATCTGATTGCAAAATGGGGTCACATGGCCGCATATCACCTATCGATAGGCCCTGTAAAACGTGCCATTTTTTCAAGAAAGTAGAGATCCTTTGGCAGACCCTTTATCCCGTGACCTTTTTCCCCGAAAAACCCCCCCCCCCCCCCTTACACCTTCAAGTTGAAAAGAATTTCTAATCATTTTGTTCGGGTTCCCCTCTACACAGCCCCCGTAAAAAAACCCCCGGGAAAATTCCCCCGTAAACCCTGGTAATGCAAACATGCCCCTGGGTTTGGAAGAAAAACCTCATCATACTTTGGGTCCTAACGGCAACAGATTCACTTTAAAACCAAAACCTTACCTTACTTCCCCTTGGTTTTACTTTTATTTGTGGA
>JAIZAY010002154.1:0-11153 GCA_029531755.1 Holothuria leucospilota | reverse complement strand
AAAGGGTTGTAGCGACCTTTTTCCTTATTCATCGCATTACACATTACATTGCACGTATACAGGTGGCGTTCAGACGTATTAGTACCCGCCCCTGGCCCAACCACAGTATTTCCTACATTTCACATTCAACCCCGACCTTCACCGCTGCTCGATATCTGGTGGTATTCTATTTTTGGAGTTTGACATTGACGGTTCTGATTCATCATTTCTAAAAGATCAATGCTCTTGATATGCTAATGAGCGCCCGTCTCATTCCTGTCGCTGACAGTGAGATATGGCCTCCCGTTCAGCTAGACGTGATTTTCTCTAATTTTTGACAAGTCCTTCAGCGATTGCGTACATATTTTCTGTCAAACATTTTTGAGTCCAGTCGATGAACCGATATGAATAGACGTTACTTTAACAGGTGACTAACGAGAGAGATTTTGACCTGAAGCTTACCTCTGTCTCATACTTGAACAGAAATGAAGTCCACATAACAGTTATCCTACCACATGTACCATAATATTGAATGTCACTTTCAGCTTTATTTATGTCCATAGAAACCACGCCCAGGGTCTGCGCCAGCCTTTCGCTTTTTCTTATGTGTATGTGGGGGAGGGAGAATATGGGGTTTCGAAGGGGGGGGGGAAGGTATTTGCATAGGTTACACTACCCACATCATCGGCTAGAGTGTACACTACCTACTACCTAGACAAAATTTTGCCAAATATTTTGCTTCCGAGATTTCCGGCACTATTACTTCTCATGCCTAGTAAAATGCATCTACACATTGTTATTCGAGTCTTTATTTTTAGCAATGTATTGCTAAATGCTTCCAATAAAACAAGATGTACTAGAAAAATATCCATACAGGAAAAGGGGATTTCATCTCATACTCAATAAGAAGCTCGACTTTACTTACTATTATTTTATGTGCAAATTTATGAAACTATCTTTAATAACTTAGTCACGTGACATGAATATAGAAATCCATGAAAGGTGGTCTTGGCTATGCCCGAATTGGTGTTTAACGTATATACAGGGCGTACTTGTAGTTGATAACCCAGAGCCGTATATACAGATATACGGCTCTGTGATAACCAGCAGATAGAAGTCGTAGCCTGTAAGCCACATGGGGAAATGAAAATTATTTGTAAGGCTCGTGACAGGGATGGCGCCCCAGATTTGCTATATGTGTATGGTCACGACAAAATGTAACCAAGGACGACCTAATATCTGCAGGCTATTAACGTTGTCGTCGGATTGGAGGACTCTCGGGCTGAATCTTCTTCGCCTTACGAAACATGCAGCCAGCAACAATAATTAGTATTGACTCTTTTTATCTAATTCACACTAAAACCATTACATAACCATAACGGTTACAAACATCTAAAGATAGATACTCACGGTACTGTTTATTCAAACATATGCTAAATACCCAATATTTTTGAAATGAATTTAACCCTATTTTTACAAATCACGAGTTCATTATAAAAAATGCCTTAAATGCACAGTGAATAGTGGCAAGAATTGCCCGTTTCTCAGGCAACATACTTATTATATCTGCCGCCTTTTGGCTAAGATCATCTGTAGTATTTGTTCCTATCGGTCAGTCTAGAATAGAGCCACGCATTACGGGCCCATGATGTAAAAAGGTCCGAAGGTCGAGGGGTTGGTCAGTTAAATCTTAGTGTCCCTTTTGGGGGCGTAGCTCCTTAGGGGAGAAGGACTCTTTCAGGGTTTACAATTGGTTGTCGCTCCTCAGCATTCAGCCGAGGTGACCGTTGAAAAAGTAGTGAATATATAATGCTCCTTTATACGTACTTTTATTTCAAGATTTTGATGAAAGGCATTGGCTCGCATGGACAAAATGAACTTGCTACATAAAAAATTTCTTTATAAAAAAAAAACTCGATATAACTCATTTGAATGCATGGCTGCTAATTTCTAGGTTTAGGTTTCGCAGTTCTGTCTGGTCAACCTGGGAAAAAATGACAAATATTTCATAGTTCATAAGTAAGAGAAAAGAGATTTTTTGTGACACCTCTGCCACAGTTTTCACTTTCTGCACAGCGAAAGGGAGCAACGTCGCACTCACAAACAACTAGTTACACCTTCAGACCTTCCTACAAGTGTTAAGTCAAGTAGACTTTAGATGTGTAATAGAGCACATAGGAATACCGTAAGAGACTGGGGCTGTGGGCAGCAGCTCCCTCCAGTCGAGCATAATATTCAGGGCAGCGTGTCAAATTTTGCAGAAATGCTCAGCCCCCTGTTTGAAAGTATAGTCATGTAGACGGTAGTAGTTCTGTACTGCTTGACGAATTTTTTGAGTATTACCAGAATTCAACTGCTGAATATAACCTGCACGCAAGCACATTATCAATATTTTTTCGACCTGCATATATCGCAACTCTCCTATATCAACTGCTAAATACTTCTTGAATTTATGAAGAGCTATCTTAGTGAGAATACAAGTACAAAATTACCAATATATTTTGGACACGATCAGCTTTCAAAGAATATCCTTAATTTCTGGATTTGAGTCCTTTCATTCTAAACATTTCTAGAAACAAGATTTAATTAATTGCTGTAAATTTCCATGAAAATGACACTATTTTCTCTCCCCTTGCTTTCCTAGAAAACACTTTTCATCACGAATAGTGCTGATTCTATAAATAAAGGCTATGTATTCCAAGGATTACCAGAATCCAAATGGCATCCAAAAGATAACGTAGTTATAAATACTGCGTAAACTTAGTGTCTGACATGCTTGTCAGCTGGACCTGCGCTCTGTGAATTGCAAAAATATGTCAAAGTGAGTCACATTTCTTTGGCACACTGAACATTTATCAGTAAAAGACTCAAATTGAAAGTAAGCCAAACAGTTAACCACAAACTGGCATAAGCTGTATACAAAATTTTTGCCTAAAACTGGTGACCAAGTAAGTTAATAGTATGTATGAACGATATAAGGATTTTCAACATGTATATTCTTTCCACTAATCCTTACATTTGCCACATACACAGCTATCTACCGGTTTGACCAGTTTTTAAATGTAATATTTTCCAGTCGATTACTTTCCGATTTTCACTGCAATACTCTTCCGGTCAGTGAAACTTTAAGGGTCGAGACTTAAGTTTGCAAGGCGATATACTAATTTTCATGATGCCATGGAACCTTATACAGCTGACTTTAGTAATATTACTATTCAGAATGTTCCCTGTAATTTGCCAAATATAATCAAGCACAGGCAATATCAGATCAACTGCTTAACTATCCTAAAGAATGCTAACAAGGTAGAGACAGTGGGAGCGTTCTTCAAAGGGAGGGCATATCGAAAAGTATTTTTCTTTGAATCGTGCAAATCTTCTTGACAATCAGTTTTAAAATAAGTGATGTACAGTAGTCGTTGCCCTGGAAGATATGAAAATTTTCCCCTAATTGCTTACAAATATTTTCTTCGAACGGAATAAGCATGCCCGACTTAATGGCTGATAATGAGGCACAACTCCGAATTCTCATTTTAAGCGAGAAATACACATAAAGTTAAGATCTGTTCCCCTCAAAGACACGTACGGCATACAGTAGTTGTTATTATATGTTTAAGATATTACCATCTAAAAACACCATTTCCTTATTAAAATAACAAGGAAATACTCGTCAAAATGAACATTTTCCTGGTTAAATTGACGACTGGTGAAAAACGTTGTCACAAATCAACATGGGAATTCAGCATGAATATTTTAGTTGTTTTTACCAGAATATAGTTGCATTATCAGCGACCACGACCCAAGTTAACTGAACCAAGATATGTGTAGAGTGTGAAAAACAGTAGAAAAGTTTTTTTTTCTTTGATGACGTAAGTAGTGCGTAAGGGTCGGAGCTTAAAAGTACTTCAGTTTTGACATGATTAGGTAAATTTACTCGTTCCTGCATTTACTATATCTTATAGGTTGTAAAAAGGCAATGCACATGTACCTTACAGTACAGGCCATCAAATTTAAGTCAGTAACTAGATAGTGATTCCGGCGAACGGGATAGGTGCATTGGTCGGAGTTCTAGGCGGGCAGCACCCCCGGGGCAAAAAGAAATATTGATTTTGGTCAATCAGGAAGTTTTCAGGGCAAATACCTTCTGGCCCTCTCCTCCGCCCCCAACCCTGTGTAATGTCTTCCTATTAGCCCATGGCTGACGATGAATACATGATGAGACCGATTGGAGAGAAAAGTTTAAGTATTTTTCCAACTTGTTAATACTAAAGTATCTTAAAACATTTTCCTAATAAAAACGCAGTACAACTTACACAGTTAAATAAAATGAAATGAAAATAAAAGAACAAGCAAAAGACCTAAGTTTGACTTTTGAAAGAAGGATATTTTATCTTGTGGAAGATGGCGCACCAGTTATTAAAAGACGTCCAAGAGCTTGCTGCCAAGCGGCTAACGGGAAACTTACAGACACCGTGATGACCATCCCCTTACTGCGTGTACGACGTTTGGAAATAAAAACAATCATTCTAAAATTCAGACCGCACTCAACACAGAACATGAATAATCACCAGGTGAGCATGAAATCTTGCCAACTCCTTTTAACTTTGAAAAGTTAGGAAATATCTAACTATATCAAGTGTCCAAACACCGTACTGAGCCTTTCCTAGCGTTGAATGAGAAAAAAAAAACGATGAAAGAGAAATGTAAACAAACAAACCTTGGTTCCAAATCTTCGGAAATTAAACAACAATTAGGTCATTTCGGTCACAATTCCTGAAAGTACAGTTCTGAAGATGTACTTTGAAGAAAACTTAAGATATAACACAAGTTGAGCTCTAAATGGATTACCTGCATCACAGAAGTCCTCATTGAATCGCAAACGTCATGAAATTATGATGTTAGTAATGTTGATCGCAGGTTTTTAAGGGATGTATTCTAGAGCAGTGAACTCTATACACTAACAAGAACTCCAGGAGCTTTTCGGAGGAGTAGAGGTCTCGTCTGAAAGGTGAGCATTAAATTATTACTTATAAACTCTTTGTCCTCGACAACCACTAATATTTCTGGAGAGAAATACTTTTAATGAATGTGTTAAGGACGGGGTGTGTAAGTTTTCATTTTGATCCGGGTATCAGGGAATTTCTTGGAAGAACTAATGAAGGTTAATGCCCATACGAACACCAAAGGTACCCTCAGCCACAACAATACGAAAATATTACATAAAAATAATTGCAGTGTAAAAAGAAATCATAATTCTTCTGGATTTTCAGGCCATTTTGATGTTTTCATCTTTCCTTCCATTCGAAAAAGGTCATTGACCTATGGATAAATGTATTCTGATGTAAGTATTATGCCTCGAACATTTCAGTTTATTATAGTCTAGTCTCTTTGTATGCGTTAACCTACGTAGGTCGTTACACTGTTGAACTCTTTACACTCGGAGCATCCAGAGAAACAAACTCTGATGATAAGTAAATGTTTTTCCAAATTTTGCCAACAAAAATAAACAGCATTCCTTAAAGAGCACTGTAAGTTATCGCCAACGCTTGAATGTCTGTTTGTTTTGAAAGTTGAATTTTCGTTCACGGTCTCTTGAGTGGTAACTCTGGGACTGGAAGAGAAGCATAGGGGAAAAAAAGAAGAAATGCCGGCGGATTTACATTTTCAACCCTTTTCTGCAAAATGCTGACCGTTCTCCAGGACAAGGTCAACGAACTTTTAGAGGTATACAAGGGCCTTTACCTAGAATGCTGAGCCATATTGAAAGTTTTTGAAATTTGTGTCACGAGTAACGTAATTTAGTTCGAAAACAAAAAAGTGGTGCCCGTTAGAGAGAAGTACCTAGGCCTGTGCAAGTAGTAGGATTTAGTCCCGCCTGTGGAAAGTAAAGGGGCCCAGAAGGAATTTCATCCCAAGAAATCTACTCCCCATCTTATTGGTCATCTTCGATCAACGCCTTCAATAAACAGGTATAAGTGTGCATCGCTGTATGAAGATATATTTCCTCCCTCCCTCAGTGTAAGTGCCATGATTGCAGCATTTTCCCTCTCTTGGCTTCCCATCTCTCAGTGGCGAACCGTGAAACGACCCCTGTGCAAGGGTACCACACATGCGCACTAATGTTTAACCAACGTTGATTAAATATGAATGATGATTGGACTTGGCCTAGAATCTGAGGCCTCTTCCCACTCTCGTGGCTGCGGCATTGTCAGTGCCCCCAGGGACCAATTTTGCTCATTTTTGAGCTCCTGTCCGAGTTTCTCCTTGTAAGTGTAATCCAATACGTAATGAAGAAAATGCAACGTAATTAAAAAGGCATCCGACATTCTTGGCTCCTAAAAATCCACGAAAACTTATGGTTTAACGGTAGTTTTCCTTGAAAATGAGTTGTGTTAGTAATTATCAATCCCTCACAATGATATATAGAGATAATATAAAAGTGTAAACGGTGTTACATTAGCAGTTTGGCCAGCTTTCGTTTGTTCCCGATTCAATAACCTGGACAGTAGCGTCAAAAGCTTCTCAAAAGTAGGCGGGTGGTGGACATGACCTTGACCAGACCTATTTTCAAGGGCCAATTGCGAAGCCCTAAAAGCAAGGGATTCGGGACTCAATTAATGTGTACCTAAAGTCTAAAATTTCAAAAATAAATGTTAGAAAGCTTGAAAAATGCAACCAAATGGTCCAACTCCCACTTCACAGGACATTCCTGAGCTGAGATATAAGCGTTGAAGCTTATTCACTAAATTTAAAATGGTGGATTGCGCAATAATTTGTGATGTCATTCTTGTACTCACATTACAGTCTTGGTTGTTCTTTGTTTTTTTTTTTTCGAAATCCACTGACCTTGTGCCAAAATGTGATGACTGTCTTACTAGGCAGTGTCTAGGGTGACTTGGCTCTATAAGTACTCTCCGTACAACAAACCATGCAATGGAACCGTAATTGTGTCAAGGTCCTATAAACATCTTAATCTCAAAAGGAAACAAAAGCGATTCAAGTAAATTGTACAAAAGGGACTTTACAAATTATTGCGCAATCGACTATTTCAAATTAATAATGCCCCTTTCACTCTGCTTCCAACGGTCGTTCACCGCTGGATTCACCGTTGGACTAGACGGTGAACCTCCGTTGAAAATTCCAACACCGTCCTTTCATACTGCAGCAAGAATACACCGATAAATTTGCAACGTGCGTCCCGTAGCGGAAGTACTGTCAGTGTAGGCCTACTAAATGCTGGACGCCCAAATATACTGAACACATATAGGCCAGCATTTTTTACCAGATTCTAGTGTTAAAGCAGGGAGCTGTTTGCAATTCACTCGTGTCCTTTGAAATAGAACCGTATTACAATGAAATAAGTCGAAATACAAAAGACTCATGCGAACGCTATGTATTACGTGCGAATCAATTTGGCCAGCGAAAAAAGCATAGACGTAGCCTCTGCCTGGGGAGGCGGGGTGGGGAGCTGGGGGACTGCAGCCCCCAACCAAAAATTTCTGTGAAAATTAGGGCAATATGCTGAGAATTTTTCTGGTACCTACTGAAAGAAAAATAAATTGCAATGATGTAGCCAAAGTAAATCAATAGTTTAAAAAACTACCTTGGTGAATAAAATTAAGTTCTAATTTGAATTGCACCTTATTATATGTATTCGGTAATTCACCAGTGTGGTTTTACTTGTATTGTTACTATCAGTGGCGTATTTAGAGCATGCATGTCATTGGGCCATGCCTCACTAATACTGATATTTTTTAGTATAACCGGTAATATACATAAATTTTTTAACACAAATTTTATTTCACAGGTAGCATATGTGGCACTAGATTGCATATAACGACACCTAATTTTTCAAAAATTTCAACTCCTCCCCTGGGACCCCTCCCCAAGGCCGGCAATTACACAACCATCCTGCATGGCCCTTGTGAGATAAATTCCGGCTACGCCACTGATTATTATCATTATTATTGTAAAGGAATTCCCCAAAATTTATAACCAATATGAGGGTAACAACAATTGGCATGGGATCATTGCGATGTAATGACTGATATATGTCTATATGATATGTACATTAACATACTGGACGCGCGAGGAGCGCGCGAACCTGAAAACTCCGTTTGTTCGCGTTTTTTTTGCGGCAAGGTTCGTGACCGATCCCCTTCCCCCTCCTTTTCATATCCGCCCCCCCCCCTTTTGCTACCCCCCCCCCACCCCCCCACCATCAAACTGGACTTGTGTGTGACCGCAAACAAAACACGACTTTAACATTTAATCTGCATTTCGCACGGCGTTTCACCGAGACGACCTTTCACACTAGGCTTCAACGGTGGAACCCCTGTATTTCCCGGTAGTTTACCCTCGACGCTTCGAGGGTAAAAAACTCTGAAAATTGAATCCGTGTTTCACCTGTATTTCACCCGAGTTTAGTTCCCATTTTTCATACCTGCGACATTTCAACGGGCTGCACCGGGTGCCCCCAAAACCCCCCGTAAAAAAAAAAAAAAATCTTGCCAGTGTGAAAGGGGTATAAGTGAATAAATTCCAACAGTTTATATCTCAGCATTGGAGTAAGCTGTGAAAATGGGAGCTGCATGAATGAAATTCATTTTCCAGACTCTAAAATATATATTCTTGTAATTCTAGACTTTAGGTCCAATTTAAGGTCCCTGGGAAAATTTGGAGGCCAGATGATTTGTGATATAATCTGAGGCTTTTTACCACGATTTTAAATGGTTGTTTCCACCATTTTCTAGTTTGATTACATTGAATCGGCTATATTGCAAGCTATGGAATCAAACATGTGCCTATTATATTTGTTAGAGTTCTGGAAAAGGGTAAGAGAGCAATCCCCTTCACTTTCAAAAGTGGGATGAGGGAGACATCCCCCTCGTCCCCACCGTTAACGCTCATGAATCTGGAGACTGTTCAGAGAGTTGCCGATAAAGTCCTGGTTCGATCTGCACTTTCCCCGTGTTACTCTTGGAGCACGTTGGTTACTTTGTTTTTTATGTTATCGAAAATTCGTCAGAATAAGGATATTAAGTGCAAAAGTACTTTTACTCAAAGTTACTATGTACTCCACCCTTCCACTTGCCTCCACAATTACCACAACTTAAGACGTTTATGCATTGACGTCACGCAACGTCATTTTGGCGGCAACACAATGAAGCACACTAAACGCACGACGTAGACTTCTCATGCGCTCGTAGAAGACCACGCGCGTATCCGACCGGTACACAAATCAGCTATTTGCATGCAGTTTTGGTGTTGTCAGTTGCAGTGATATGCGCTTGCCTCCATAGCAGGGCGCACTTCCTGCTCTGTGACGTTATATGCATAAGGTCTATAGCGATAAGAAATATAGCACAACATGCAGCTTGGACTGTTCCAGCGCACTTCTTTTGGCTCTACACCGTTTCTCTTTGACATCATAATTGTCCTCCCTTAAAAACTTCAACTCGACTCGAGAAAGGTTTGGACCCATTATTTTTTGGAAACACAAAATGGCGGCCAGTGGTATAATTTAATAAAGAAAACAATCTTTAAAAATATTTTTGTCCCAACTGCTGGTAATATCTGTTCATATTTTATGATGAATATTCAAAACTTATTTTTCTAGACTTTGCTGTCTAGGTTAACCAAGATGGTCGAAAAACAAAATGGCCGCCAGTAATGCAACGATCTATCATTATAAAAAAGAAAGTAATCATTAAAAATATTTTTGACACAACTGCTCTATTCATGTAACTATAAATATTCAAACTTATTTTTTAATAATTTCTGTCGGGATCCAGGTCAACGAAGATTGCTGAAAAATATAAAATATTTGCGGCCATTTTGTGTTTGGAAGCCATTTTGAATGAGTGAGACCCATGCAAAATATTCACTGTTGGTACTTGAATTCATGATCAGGGTACCTTTAAGGGTTCCAAAAAATACTGGGTCGGAGGAATTTGGGGGTGCTTGTAAAGTGCCTCTGGCTCAGTGCCTGATATGCAAATTACCTTCGGTGTCTTATACTGGTAGCAAATTATAAAAGAGGAGATTGTCTGGGCTGTAACCCTAAAATTCGTTCGGACTCAAGTCCGTTTTTACTAGATTTGGAATTGGCACCGAAAAGAGCTCCGTTATACTCGGAGTCGACTCCACATAAAGCAAGACCAAAGGCCTTTCGTAACGTTTATGTAATGCATGCTATTATTGAAGCACAGTAGTATATGAATGGCCACACACAGCTTACTGAATTACTGGGTGGGCTATACTAAAACTAAACTTGCTTCCTAGCAATGACCGTACAAATTAACCGTACTTGTAGTAAAAGAGCGAAAATCATGTGTATGGTGTGCCACGCAGTCGAATCCCCTGAGTTTGGATTAACCCGGAACTGAAGCTCTGGTTATTCGAATGGACTCAGTCGGACTCTGAGGGTAAAGGGCTGGGAAGTGGCTAGGAATGAGAACTACTGGAATAGGTCGGGGCTCTGAAATGGGTAAGGTTGACTGGGATACAGCCGGTAACAGCCCTGAAAATTGTTAACCAGTTCCATGAAGCAATCGGTAATAGTTCCTTGTCAGTCCCTTTGAAACTTCATGTTACTGTCTTACTCACATTTTGCAAAAAAAAAAAAAAAAAAAACATTGCCGATTGATGCTCATAGCTCCCTCAAGAAAGATTTTTACGTTAACCATAAATCGCCTAATGTTTACTACAAAGGCACAATTTGACAGATAACTCCCAGCCTTCAACAGCTCCCCCCCCCCCCCGACAGTTAGTTGAATCGTTGCCAATTTTGTGCACATTGAAAATGGAATGTCTTTAAAAGGAACTTATCTATCAATGAAAATATGTATATAAAAATATAAATAATAGTGGTAATTTAAGGACAACCTGTGCACTATCAGCAGACATTCACTGTCGTAATTTTTACATGAAGATAAATTTAATAGCCTGTTTCTAACATTTTTGCATGTGCACAGTAGAAACATTTTAGTGATATGGAAAAGTCATTGAAAACAAAGCTCTGCAGTATAGATAAGAGTCTTTCCACTCTTAGGAAAGCTTCAGTTGATCTTTCACCCGTTCACAAGATATTTTGACACAAGAGAAGTAACTTGAAAAAAGAGAGAACAAAAGTGCCGCAAATTTCACCTCAGATGAGATAACTGGAGAGTTGTCAC
>JAIZAY010002105.1:0-11415 GCA_029531755.1 Holothuria leucospilota | reverse complement strand
CAACTAACATGCCAGAAATGTTGCTATGGTATCATATAAACATTGTAATAACTATCCATGATTATGTTACATGACAACTCACTTACCGTACCATTACAACCGCTGGTATCATCTCTAGATCATGTTTGCATCTTCGCATCCAAGTAACAGACAACGTGGTATTGTTGCGCTTTTTTCTTGATCAGTGCATCTTTGACCAATTGTTTTAATTGAAATCACTGACAATGTCTTTCACACAACCCATTTCATCACTTACAGTGATTGACAGTGCATGGGTGGAAAAAGTCAGGAATGTGGGAAGCTCCTTGGAGGGAAATTTTGGTATTTGGCAGGAAGTATGAGCAGTAAGAGGGAAATTTGGCTAGTTTTGTACATAAAAACATGAAAATTTTTTGGGAAATTTGACTTGCTTGCTGGAAATAAACATTTTGATTCCTTGCCGAAGGCCGAAGGAATCTATGTGATGGTGATGTCGTGTGTGTGTGTGTGTATGTGTGTGTGTGAACTTGTCTTCCTATCAGACTGAGGACTTGAACAATGGATTTCAGGTCCTCTGAAGGAAATTCAATAGATTTGTCAAGTCCTCGAAAGTTTGAACAATAGAGAGTCTATTGTCAAGGTTAGGGTTAAGGAAGTAAACACAAAGGAAATAACAATGAGGTCCTCGGATTGTATGTAAAATCGACTTGTGTGTGTGTGTATGTGACACTTTTGCTTGTAAACACGATATCTCAAGAAGGGTAACTCCGAGGGATCTCATACTCAGCATGTAGATTGCCCATATTGAGTAGATGATCCCTATTGTTTTTGGTGAAGGTCAAAGGTCATTTGGGGTCACAAGGGGTCGAAAGGTCAAAACTTTGTAAACACGATATCTCAAGAAGGGTAACTCCGAGGGATCTCATACTTGGCAGGTAGGTTGTCCATGATTAGTAGATGATCCCTATTCTTTTTTTGTGGCTAGGTGAAAGGTCATTTAGGGTCACGAGAGAAGGGGTCAAATAGTTAATCATTATGCTCTTTAGGAATTGCTTGTAAAATACGATATCTCCAGAAGGATAACTGTGAGGGATCTCATACTTAGCATGTGGATTGCCCATATTCGAATTAGATGATACCCTATTGGTTTTTGGTGGCAGGTCAAAAAGTCATTTTTAACTTGAGGTCACCAGCAGGTCAAAAGGTCAAAACCTTGTAAACACTATATCTCAAGAAGGGTAAGTGTGAGGGATTTTTCATACTTAGCATGGAGGATGGCCCATAAGGTGAGTAGAATGCATTCCTTATAGTTTTTTTTGGTGGAGGTCAGTAGGGTCATTTGGGTCACCAGCGGTCAGGAAGAGTCAAAACCTTGTAAACACGATTATCTCAAGAAGGGTAACCTCTCGAGGTAATCTCATACTTAGCATGTAGTAATTGCTCCATATCGAGTAGATGATTCCCTATTGGTTTGGTGGTGGAAGTCAAAGGTCATTTGGGGTCACCAGAGGTCAAAGTTTTAAATCCTTAGGTAAAAAAGCAGTATCTCTCCAGGAGGATAACTCTGAGGTATGGCATACTAGAGCATGTGGATTGCCCATATTGAGTAGAGGTGCCTTCTACGCCTACATCTTTGTGTGTTGCGTAAGGGTCAAAAGGTCAATCTGTTGAGGGTCACCAGAAGTCCAAAAGTTCAAACCCTTGTAAAACAATTGATCTCAAGAAGGGTTAACGTGTGAGTTGGATTTTCAAACTTAGCATGAGGATTTGTCCCCAATAATGAGTAGACTGATCCTTATAGTTTTTTGGTGGAAGTAAGAGGTCATTTGGGGTTCTACCAGAGGTCAGAAGCGTCAATAACCTTGCACAAACACTGAATATATTATCAGAAGGGTAACTCCCGGAGGGACTACTCATACTTAGCATGTGGATATGCCCATGCATGTGAGAAGATTATTACCATTGTTTTTGGTGAAGGTCAAAGAGGTGTCTTTGGTTGGCGTCACCAGAGGTCAAAAGTTTGAAATCCTTGTAATACGCAATATCTCCAGGAGGATACTACTCTGAGGTATGGCACGACGAAGCTATTGTGGATTTTGTTTGGGGCTCCATATTGAGTAGATGATTCCTTTTCTTTGTGGTGGAGGTCAAAGGTCATTTGGGGTCACTAGAGGTCAAAAGGTTAAAACCTTCTAAACACTATATCTCAAGAAGGGTAAGTGTGAGGGATCTCATACTTAGCATGAGGATTTCCCATAATGAGTAGATGATTCCTAGTATTTTTGATGGAGGTCAAAGGTCATTTGGGGTCACCAGAGGTCAAAAGGTCAAAACCTTGCAAACATATCTCAGGAATGGTAACTGTGAGGGATCACATACTTACCTTGGGTATTGACCATATTGAGAAGATGATCATTATTATTTTTCATGCAGGTCAAAGGTCATTTGAGGTCACAAAAGGTCAAAACCTAGTAAACATCATATTCTGAGAAGGGTAACCATGAGGGATCTCATTCTTAGCTAGTGGATTGTATATATTTAGCATGTAGGTCATTTTGGGTCACAAGATTTCAAAAGCTTTTGACCTTCTTAACATGATATCTCAAGTAGGATAACTATGAGGGATCACATGCTTGTCATGTGGGTGATTGATGTTTGTTACAATATATCTGTATGGCAAGGAATCACTAAGCCTTTTGGCTTTCTGGTTCCAGCTTTGTGACAGTGTCTCACAGACCACCTGTTTCATTTCTGTTTAATGGTGTAACAGTTTAATAAGTTAAAGTCCTTAATACCATTCATTTATTCAATGGCTGTGACTGTTGTCATAATGTACAGTATCTTGGTGTATGGAAAATGGGTGTGGGAAATTTGTGATCATCATTTGCAGACTTTATAACTCCAGCAAAATTATCAAGTACATCGATGCTGCAGGTAAGTTGCAAAGGGCAGAAGCACATTCATGCAGTGCTGTTTCTTTGAGACAAGATACTTTCCCATCAGTGTTTCCACATGTCAGACTGAATTCTTAAATTGTGCTGTGAAATTTCCTGGAATCCAATGCACATCTCAGTAAATTTACTATTGCAAAGTTCTGCAGGGTATACTAAAGTGTGCTTTAGCTTCTTACCTGAAAAATTCGTAAGTATAGTCAAAATTCCTGGAAAAGTACAATACAAAAAGAAATTTCCTTAAATATTAGAAGCATAGCTTCCATTGTACCACATTCTTGCCATTTAAATGACATGGAAATTGAAGGTGCTTTAAAGGCTACTGAGAAGTTTGTAGTAAATTGCAGCAAGTTTGTATTGATTGATTGTATTGTAATGTATGTTTTGTACCTTCTTGTACAGCAACGTTATGGAGGCAAAAATAGCTATGATCAGCGATTCTATCACCATGTGAAGTACAGTGGAACTTGAGTATCATCTCCGATGTTTCTGAAAGGAACGGTTGTGAAGGAAGAGGCAAATTCTGTTGCTAGAACTGGTCAGATTGCGCAAGGATTGTGTCCCCTCTTCAGGTTGACGGTACCTGTACATGTGATGACTACGTAAGTGGTGTCCAATGGGTGAGGAGGGTGGGTAAGGTGGAAGGTGTATTTTACTTAACTAAAATATGGCTATTTCCTCATGCCAATATGCGGTGATAGTGCTGCAACCCTCTGTCAGCCTGTCTGTCTGTTAATGTTAAAAATCACAGAATTAACGCATGCTTCGGTAGATATTCTTGAGACTTGGTCAGAATGTTCTTGGGTCATGTACTGTGCAGGTAGTACAAGTGTTAGGTCAAAGGTCACTGAAAAAACCTTTTAAGTATATTTATAGTCCGATATTACAAGCTACGTAGAAGTTGGAAAGTGAAGCTCATTGGTTCGTTTCCAGCTGCTTTGCCTCACACAAACAGTAGTGGATTTTCTTGAAGGTCAGTTGCAGTAATCCTTTAATGATTTAGGAATAATGAGCCACTGAAACATTTGTACTCAAGTATGTTTTATAGGATTGTACATCATCAAGCCCTTTTGGGGTTTTCTGTGCATATATTTTTACCTCACCTCCTTGATGTTATCTTTTACATTTTTTGTGTTAAATGAAAGTACAGTTCAACAAAATCTGTACTGCATTTGATTAGCTGTAGGATAATCAAAATAAGATGGGGAGATGGCTGTTTTACAATTCTTGTCAGGGTATCTTGGTTTTATCCTTAAGTACCTCTATTTCATTTCAGCATCAAGCAAACAATGAAGGGAGATGAAATAGAGTCATGTAACCCCTCAGCTGAAGGAGATGGTAATGGCCTTTCCATACCTGGAGGAAGTCAGGATGTTGGGGATGTAAAGGAAATAAGTATTACCTACTCATACAATGTTTCTTTTACGGTAAGTTCAAAGGAAGGGTGTAAGCAACAATTTATTTTTGATTTGTGAAAGAGGAACTAAATTTACCCATTCTGGCAAAATTTTCATTAAATTCCAGTGTGTTGTTCTGGAAATAAAAACAGATGAAGTTAAAACATTGACAACTTTACGTAAACTTGAAACAAAGGTAAACTGGAAGTAAGCAGATGTGATGTAATCTCTTTGCATTGATGAGCAATGCATTGTTTTCCTTAAGCCTGCCGCACACGAGGGGAAACTAGCTCAGCAAAATGCCTCGCGTGCCACTTTGCTCAGCTAATTTTTCACGTGTGCGTGCAAGTTTTGGTGAGATTTCCGCCTCGCAAGGCAGATGACTCAAATATCAAACATGTTTGATTCTTTCTGACACAAGTGCCACTTTTCTCACTGTGTATGCCTGACCTGAGGATTTGGCTCACGACTTTAACCCACTGCGCAAGAGTATTCTGAATGGAAGAGACCTAACTTTCGGCCTACTCATTCAGAGTACGCTTGCGCAGTGGGTTAAAGACATAGGCCAAATGCTCAGGTCAGGCGCACACGGTGAGAAAAGTGTCAGAAAGAAATCAATCATCGTTGATAATTTGCGGTCTTCCTGCGCGTGCGTGAATAATCAGAAATCCTCACTTCAAAATCTACGCCTCACGACACGTGAGAAATTAGCTGAGCAAAGTGGCACACAAGGCATTTGCGGAGCTAAGTTCCCCTCGTGTGCCGCAGGCTTTAGGAATATGAGTTTTACCATTGGGGAATAGAAAGTTTGCAAATGCTCATGCCTCTAATGCATTCACATTGTAAAAGTATGAGATTATCGAGAAAGTTGACGTAACAATTAAAGGCAAAACAAAGCAGTGTTTAGGGTTTGGTGATATGAAATAAATCCATATTGATATGTTGCGATAATATCGCCAAATTTTCACGATATATCGATATATCACCAAAAACGATAAACCTGTTGTAGACAAGTCTAAATGCGTCTGAAACAATCCTTAAAAAGTTTTACAGCTAATTTTCTGAATCAGGATGAAATCAATGAATGAATACTGAAACTTTAAACAGTTTCATCTTCAAAATTTTAAATTATTGAAATTTCAGGCCCCCAAAAGTTTTATTTTTTTTATATCGTGATAAGAGTATTTCATATCTCATATGGCGATATAGATGGATATATATTATATATCACCCAACCCTAGCAATGGTGGTTAATGTTAGTTCGTGATGCGTTGTGTACCTGCTTCAACTTCACCATCGGTTTGAAGTGTGGTACCTTTACTTTTGATATGTTGAGAACTACATGCCATACAAGAAATGAATGTTTCCAGAATGCTTAGATCAAGTACCCATCTTACTGTACATATCAAAACTTAAGCATAAATGATTCTTTTTAGATTTGTGGAGTAATCTGTTGTTTAATGTATGCTTATGTGGCATGCCTTTGAATACTACGAAGAATAATTGTCTTGTAGAAACCTGTCCAGTCTCCCTACTTCCTAGTTTTCAGATTTGAGTTTGAATGATTAACGTTAGTGTCCCTGTCTTATAGTAGGAACTTGTTAGAGCTTATCTATTTAATGCATAATCGTATCAGGACTTCATTGCTTCATGTGTCATATAGGATTTCAAGCTTTAGGATAAAGTCATGTGACAGATACAAAAAGTATAAGGCCATTGCCTCAATCCTTTCCCATTCCCCCTTTTTCTTTCAGTAAGTGTGATGATTTTATGTGATTTTGTACCACATGAAGGTACCCAGTGTGAAAGTATCTATCATGTTCATTGTTAGCATGACTTAAGTCAGACAGATTCAAAACATTGTTCTACCAACAATTTGCTTTTCCAGTTATTAAAATGCTTACAGTGTGTATTACTTTCACTCAATGTACTTTCAGAAAAACATCTCAGTGTACTGGGCCTCCCGCTGGGACTATGTGCTAGAGTCAATGCCTCACACCAGGATCCAGTGGTTCAGGTGAGTTTCACACCCCATTCTCTCCCCCCTCAACTCATTACCACTTATTACATGGATGCAATGTGTAAAAACTGTACTGGACTTCCTGCTGGGACTATGTGTTAGAGTCAGTACCTCACACCAGGGTCCAGTGCTTCAGGTGAGTTTCACACCTCATTCCACCCCCACTCTTTTTCCCAAACTCATCCACATTACCACTTATTACATGGATGCAATGTGTAAAAACATGTCAGTGTACTTCCCCCGCTGGGACTATGTGCTAGAGTCAATGCCTCACACCAGGATCCAGTGGTTCAGGTGAGTTTCAAGCCCCATTCCACCCCACTCTCTCCCCCCTCAACTCATTACCACTTATTACATGGATGCAATGTGTAAAAACTGTACTGGACTTCCTGCTGGGACTATGTGTTAGAGTCAGTACCTCACACCAGGGTCCAGTGTTTCAGGTGAGTTTCACACCTCATTCCACCCCCACTCTTTTTCCCAAACTCATCCACATTACCACTTATTACATGGATGCAATGTGTAAAAACATGTCAGTGTACTTCCCCCACTGGAACTATGTGCTCGAGTCAATGCCTCACACCAGGATCCAGTGGTTCAGGTGAGTTTCACACCTAACTCCACTCAACCCACCCCCTCACACCCCCCTTCCCTTCCCTTCTCTTCCCCAGCATTTCTACATAATCACCCATTACTTGGATGCAGTGTGTAAAAACAGAGCCAAACTGAGAGGATTACCTTCCTGTTTTCAATATAAGACAGCAGTGTTGGGGAAAGATTTCTTGAATTGTCCAAAAATTTTAGGGCGATTTAAAGAATACTGTCCCTTCATCACTTTTAAAGTAGTGCCCTGTTATCCTCAGTTGCAATTGCTTCACTTGAGTAACTCAAGTACTCTCTTTGTTAGTAGCATTATTTAACATCTGAGTGACTTATGTTGTCTTTCTCCTTTAGTATCACAAACTCTCTAGTGATCGTGGTTTTCTTGACGGGAATGGTAGCCATGATACTGATGCGCACCCTTCACAAAGACATTGCCAGATACAATGAAATGGACACGGTAAGCCACTGCTATGAAAGGTGGTTGAATGATATTTGATTTTTGTGGATGATAAAAGGGTTACTTGTCAGAAGGGATGGTTATGTTGAAGTGGGTAGGGGTACATAAGTACTCCCTTCTCCAGATGCTCCTTGACAGTATCCTTCTACCTCATTAATATGGCTGTAATGTTTAAGTTTAGCTTACAACATTCCACCATTGGTTAAAGTCTTCTTTCCTCATGCTTCCATGCCTCATACATCCCCTTCCAACTTCCCCTGCCATCCATTGTGAGGGTGGGGGACAGCAATATTATGTCATGGGTCCTCATTATAAGGTACTCTGCCTGTCTTGCCAACTATAAACCCAGTGTTTTAACAGTGTAATGGCTGTAAAGGATGGATAAATTATGATGGTAGTACTAAAGGGTGGTCACCTCCTTGTCTTCTCCTGGTCTCTGGACTGGCTCTTATGTCCAGCTGTGGTCAGACCACTTTGGGGGCTAAATATGTCAGCTGAGACATAAGTCAGTATTTTCAGCCTCATGAACTCATACCTATAGTAAGCAATGCCAGTTTCATGTTTTCAAAACAAAAGGGAATGCACCATTCTCATTGCTCTAAGGAGATGCATTTTGGGGAAACATCTTTGGATCTGCCCCCCCCCCCCCCTCCACAGTTAGGCCTTTTTGGCTGTGTATGTAAGTATGCATTTCCACACTGTGCGACCATATTTGAGATGTTCCTGGCCATTCAGCTACTACTGTGTGCATTTACTCTCTTTGTTACAGTTTTTGTTTGTGCAGAATACAGTGCAAGCAATTCAATTGAAACATGATGAGATAGTGGCAAGTTTTTAACTAGCTATATTTAGATGAAAACAGTGTTCATACCAGAACAAATGTTGAAATTTGTGTATTCTGATGCTGGAATTCTTTATATGTAAATAATTGAGTCAGAAGTGTTAATAAAAGAATTGTACACTTTATTGTCATCTGTATTTGCTGTGCACCAGGTTACATGCTACTTAAGCAGCCTCTTGAGTTCTGCTGTTTTTTTCAAGTATTTTCACCAGCTCATTGATATTTCTTTATATTACACTTAACACAAGTCTAAGCCTTCACAAACAACATGCATGTACATACAGAAACACATTGTAATATGCATCCATTAGAGCTCACACAAGGCATTGCTTGAGCTCACAGTCTATGTATCAGCTATTAGCTGGTACCTCATTAAGTCAGTAAACTTTGACATGTGGTAAATATTTACATCAAGGGTGGACAGTTCTTCTCATGAGCAGTCTGTCATGAATTATTTTTCTCAGGAGGGAAATTGGAATTTGATTTAATTGCATAGCTCATAGCAATAGGGCAAGTCCAAGCTAAGGTCCCCTCAAATAGCAAAATATGGAACTAATAATATGAATGCATATTTGGTATCATTGTAAAGCTAAAAGTTCATATTAAATCATGACAACTTTTTTTTGTTAAAAAAATCCATAATTCAGGTGAATAATGCCACCTAATTTGCATAATTAGCAAAATTGGCGTTTCGTATGGGACATTTCTTAGTTGATGTAACTTACTGAAGAAGTACATTTAATGTATTTTTTTTCCATGGACATATGTAACTCAGCACAAAGTTTCAAATAAAGCTGAAAAGTTAGAAAAAATTAATTAATTATGCTAATTAGGCTATTGCCTAAGGTCATTTGTCCCATACGAAACATTTTGAACATAAACGATCTTTTTTACCCCACATCGAAGAGTTGAGATTTTTTTTTCAAAATTTTCCTCAAAACCTCTAATTTACAAGCCCAGTCATCTTATTAAATCATCTTTATGTTTCATAAATAGTCTTCTTCTTTGCTTTTGATTAATGGCTAATTAAATTAATTTTGTTTTCGTATGGGACATCTGCGTTTCGTATGGTACAATTTCACAGTGGTAGATGCACTAACTAATGGAGGCATTTATAGGCCTGTAATATACACCGCCATAGTTTATGGCTATGAATAGGTGCCATGGGGATTTGGAAACTGAAATCAAACTTGGGGTGGTGTTTTTTTCCCTGCCCCCACCCTACATAATAGCCCCTCCCCCACATTTAATGCATTAAGCCAACCTGCGCATAGCCAAATACTCTACCCAGAACACACAATCACAGTTTGTATAACACAGGGGTCAATTGTCACTTTGTTGACTACTCCCAGAATGTACGCAAGAAAGTCAACTCAACACCTATCCCCACAATCAAACTATAAACCTTTACTCCCCCCCCCCCCCACACACCATCCACTTTTACACACACACCAAACACTCATTGGACCTGGAACTTTAAGCAGGCACATGGTCTTTCTATCAACATTGTTCTGTAGGTTTAAGCCTGTTGTGTTGATATAGACATTTAGTCCTAGAATAGTTATTCAGTTGGATAAACTATCACTGACTGTTTGCCAAAATACAAGCCCCAGACTAAAAAAAGGTTCCAATGTAGCTCTATAGCATGTGGCATGCCTTGGCTGCAACTTATTGGACCACCTCCCGGATAAACTATCACTGAGTAGTGGGGAACACCCTTTTGTTAAAGGATTCAAGACACATCTCACTCATTGGACAATGCAATAGCTACTGTTTAGTGTCCATAGTATACATGAAATTAATAATATGAAATCCATATTTGGTATCATTGTAAAGCTAAAAGTTCATATTAAATCATGACACCTTTTGTTGTTAAAAGAACCCATAATTCAGGGGAATAATACCATCTAATTTGCGTACTCAGCATAATTGGCATTTCGTATGGGACACTTGTAAATTGATGTAACTTACTGAAGAAGTACATTTAATATAATTTTTTTTCCATGGACATATGTAACTCAACACAAAGTTTCAAATAAAGCTGAAAAGTTAGAAAAAATTAATTAATATGCTAATTAGGCTATTGCCTAAGGTCATTTGTCCCATACGAAACATTTTAACACGATATTTTTGACCCCACACAAAGAGTTAAGATATTTTTTCAAAATTTTCTCAAAACCTGTAATTTACAACGGTCATCTTATTAAATCACTCTGTGTTTCATAAATATTCTTTGCTTTTGATTAATGGCTAATTAATTATTTGTTTCGTATGGGACATTTGCGTTTCGTATGGGACAATTTCACAGTGGTTGATCCTAACAATGGAAGCATTTATATATCCCCACAGTTATGGCTATGAATAGGTGCATGGGGATTTGGAAACTGAAATCAAAACTTGGGGTGGTGTTTTTCCCTTCCCCACCCACATAATAGCCCCTCCCCACCCATCCCTCACATTTAATGCATTAAGCCAGCCTGCAGCAAAACTACCCAGACACAAATCACAGTTGTAAACACAGGGTCAATTTCTACAGGGATTTGAACCATTATGGTTGTCTAACTGACATGTAATAGTTACCATATTCTTATTTGTGTAACTTGTGTTTACTATCTTTATGATGAGTTGGTGATTGGAAATGTCCCAGTTAACAGGTTTTCAGCTTTTTCTTGAAATCTGGATAAATTTTCTTGCCATAATGGTCAGCTAAGAATTGCATTATGTATGTCCTTTTGAACCGAATAGAGAATTACACACCTTGGCAGTGTTGGGAATTATTTTTGTGGACAAGACAGTGAGAGACACAGACTGATGACTCATGCCAGAACTGGATTGTAGAATTTTAGTTTTATGTTTGTGAACTAGTTCGTATTATATGCTTATGTGTGCTGTAGCAACTAGCATAAAAAATGAACTTTTGGTTTCAAAATGCTATTTTTTGCATGAAAATTCTTATTTAACAATGTCTATTTTGAGAACTTCAACTCATTGTTTTTAGACAACATTGGTGTTCTAGTGGTGGGATGTTATTCAGTTAAATCCTTAAATACATTGTAGTGTACTAGCTATGGACAAAAATGTCCCATACGCAACTGTCCCATAACGAAACACTACATTTTTTCATACATATCCATGGTGTCACCGCCATCTACGCGAAAATTTTTCTT
>JAIZAY010002191.1:0-10933 GCA_029531755.1 Holothuria leucospilota | reverse complement strand
CATTGAGCTAAACCTAACGAGCTGGTGAAGAACCTGAATATAAAAGGCATAAGCAGAAGGGAAAACTTATTTTTAACACAGCTAAATCTTATAAATGTTCTGTTGCGTCACTTCAAATATCTTTTGTGATGTGTTAGACTAAAACAAATATTGCATATTCAAGGTAAACCAAGGGGTTACTCTATACGGGGCTTTGACAATTCAGAAACGTATTGCAACATGATCCTTAAAAGCCATTCATGAAATAGGATTCCCGAGTACCAGGGCGTACATTTATTTTCAACTTTGGGGGGATGGGGTGAACTAACGCAAATGTGGAAGCTGTGCACACGAAGCGTGCACGGCGACCGCGAAGCGCGAGCCCATGACGGGTGGGGTCCAGGGACCCGCCTTAGGGCTCCTGGTGGGGTCTAGGGGCAAAGCCCCGGTGGGGGTGCAGGGGGCAAAGCCCCCGGAAGCTCCTGGGTTTTATTGTCTCAGAAGTGCCAGGAAGACTGTTTTAAGGGGTTATTTTCAGTGGTAATGTTCTTCGGTAGGCTATTGGTATATTCATGCATTTAGGAATAGCCTACTATTTTGAGCACAAAACTCGTCGATAAGCTGCACTGGATTGAAATTGTACAAGAGCAACAATGTCCTTTTAAGCTTAAAAGGCAGGGATCAACATATAGGGTCATACCAGACAACTGGATTTTGAATTCGAAGATCATTGCAAGACCTGCAAGTTGGCTTGAGATCAGTGGCGTCGCCAGAATTTTTTGTGATTGGGGGCCCATAGATGACGTAATAATACCTTAGTTCCCCCAAGTCTGCTTAAATTACACCTTTATTTTTCATGCGTTCCTGCATTTGCATGCAGCAGTTTTGATCTTTCGTTTGTCACTACATAAAGATGTCGTCCTGGGGAAGGGGTTTCCCCTCCCCTTTAAAATTCTTTTATTAATTTAAAGTCTTTTGGAAGCAAAATGGTGCTATCTTTGGGATGTTTTTGGAACTGATCATATATGGCCGGAAAATGTCCATAATTTAGTGAATGTTAATTTTTGGTAAGGTGAAAGAGGAGAATATGTTGTCTATTAAGAGACAGATACGTTGTCAACAAATCTCTTGAAGCCCCCTCCCTTCTGTCTATTTTACTGCCTTCTATTTCGGGAAAGTTTTTACACAAAAATATGTGCTTGGAGTCCACAGAAACATTCTTGAGTTATTACGAAATATGTCCTTTCCTTCATTGTGCTTTGCGAAAGGGCATCTAAGGCTAGCAGATACCTGAATAGGACTTCCTGAAAACTCTGCATTAATCATATTAATGTTTTTTTTGGGGGGGAGGGGGCAATTAAATAATGCGTATACTACCTGACATCCAAATGATAATATAGAGTACGACGCCGAACACTTTACAACTATCGTATTTTAACTACTTTTAAACTAAAATCCGGACGAACAGCTGCCAGCAATGAAAAATGAGAGGGAGGGAGGTACAGGTGCAGAGAGGTGATTTTAGACCTCCCCGACAGGTGTAGTAAAAGGAGTTGAAGGACTAATAAGAGCATTACAGAGTGATGTTTTCGTCATAAGTGTATTAACAATCACCATCTACACCGATAATTTTTTTGAAAAATTTATAACGGCAGATACGTACTTCCAACCTTCTACATCATGCTATATATTAGATTGAATAATGCCATATTGGTGCGAGGTCCCCCACAGATGTTTGGAGGTGCATATCTGTTCTTCGGAAAGTGTCGTGATCAGAACAGTTTCGTGTATTATTACCTTAATAATGGTCATGACATGGAGTGTAAACAGTGACGAATAATATTTCCATTACAAAACTTGCATTCAGACTCTACATCGAGACACTTTCAATTGCCCAACAAACTTACATGCCACTGCCATAAGTCAGTCTTTTACCTATTAATTCGTAAACTTTCAACATTTTGCTGCTGTGCTTCTCCGAAAATTGCTATCGGAAGATATTGATAATATGAGTGACACTGACGTAAGGTTGGAAGCGCGCGGAGCGCGCGAAAATTTTGCTAGATTGCCAACGATTTGCTAAAATTCTGATGGTTTGAGAAACATTTGTCATAGAAAGTGAAGCGAGATTGAAAAAATTTCTTACGAAAATGAAGAAAAAAATATACTTTCCATCATACACGTATCTGTAGACTGAAACATCGGGGGGGGGGATGATTACATGGGCCATCCCCCGTAGTCAAATGTGGGGGGATATATCCCCCCTTCCCCCGGGATTTACGCCCATGCCGAGTACACTCACTCACATTGGGATGACTGTATTTTTCCTTGAAATAAAATCTAATTTTTCTTCTTGAAATCTAAATTTGTTACAGATTAACTTAGCATAAAATCTAAAAGTTAAGAATGTTTATCCCCATCTGGGACACATTGGACCGAAAATTTCGTTACAGTCCTACGCTATGGCTACTTGCCAACGGTTGGTGGATCCCCCAGTGACCGCACTAAGAGCGCTAAGGAGAAGCCCGCACTGGGTATCAGCCTTGTAGAGGTGCCATGCCACCGTCGAAAAATTCAGTAAATAATTAAAATTTCAGACCATGTCTTTACTAAAGATAAAAACACTTTTTAATTCTAGGAAAACTTAGAACATGAAAACTTTTACAAAGAGTAGAGGTGTCATCTCTGCCCTAACAAAAGAGAAATACCCTAACAAAAGAGAAACAAATCACTAAAACGGCTGATTCCTAAACACAATTTAAATTCAACGATTAACGAAGCTTTACCAAAGATTGCACCACTTTGCATTCAAGCCACCTCACAAAAAGTGGGAATTTTGCAAAGCCCAGTCAGTCTGCAGCCACTTCCCTAAGTTGGGGGCAATTTCCCACTGATGTCCATTGCTACTAAGCCTTTATCACACAAACATATTTGTAACTCAAGGGACCGTTTTTCTAATTCAATTACTACAATATCGAAAAGATGAAGAAAATTGTTTGAAAAGTCGTGTTATAAGCAACCTCATCCACTAGTTCTGTTTTCGGTTTGCATATCTTTGCCTTTTCGGATCGTTCCGTCATCTACGAAGTCGATGTCGACCGCTGTGCTCTACATTTTCCTCCATTAGGAATTAAATTTTGCGCTATCAATGTCACTATCGGTGCCTTGGTCACTGTGAGTGAGTTGATATAACATTACCAGTAGTGATAGTTTCTGTGCGGCCTTTAACTGATAGCCTATCGACATCGACTCCGTAGATGACGGAACGTTCCGAAAAGGTAAAGATATGCAAACCTAAAACAGAACTAGTGAATGAGGTTGCTTATAACACGACTTTTCCAACATTTTTTCTTCTTTTTTACGATATTGTAGGAATTGAATTAGAAAAACGGTATTTTGAGTTACAAATATGTTTCTGTGATAAAGGCTTAGTAGCAAGGGACATCAGTGGGAAATTGTCCCCAACTAAACCGAGTAATTTGCAGTGGGGAAAGTCCTGCAGACTGACTGAGCTTTGCAAAATGCCCACTTTTTTTGAGGTGGCTTGAATGCAAAGTGGTGTAATCTTTGTTAAAGCTTCGTTAAGCGTTGAATTTATATTGTGTTTAGGAATCAACATTTTTAGTGAATTTTTTCTCTTTTGTTAGGGTGTAATTGGAGTGGATGTTTCCTCAGGACAGAGATGACACCTCTACTCTTTTGCGAAAGTTTCGTGTTCTAAGTTTTCCTAGATCTAAAAAGTGGTGTTATCTTTATTTATTGAAGACATGATCTGAAATCTTAATTATTTACTGAATTTTTCGACGGTGGCATGGCACCTCTACAAGGCTGGTACCCGGTTCGGGCTTCTGCCTAGCCCTCTTAGTGCGGTCACTGGGGATCCACCAACGGTTGGCGAGTAGCAATAGCGTAGGACTGTAAGGAAATTTTCGGTCAAATGTGTCCCATGCAGATGGGGCAAATGACACGTTTTAGACCTTAAAATTTGCACCTAGGCATTCTTACCTTTTAGATTCATCCTAAGTTATTCTGTAACAAATTTAGATTTCAAGAAGAAAACTTAGATTTCATTTAAAGGAAAAATGCAGTCACCACAATTTGAATGAGTGTACCCAGGAATCCTATTTCATGTATGGCTTTTTAAGGATCATGTTGCAATACGTTTCTGAGTTGTAAAAGCCCCGTATAGAGTAACTCCTTGGTTTACCTTGAATATGCAATATTTTTTTTAATCTAACGCATCACGAAAGATACTTGTAGTGACGCAATAGGACATTTATAAGATTCAGCTGTGTTTCAGAATAAGTTTGCAGCCTCTGCTTATGCCTTTTATATTCAGTTTCTTTACCAGCTCGTGAGGTTTAGCTAATGATTAAAGGTAAGCATATGCTACTTTATCTCTCCTCAACGTATATGCTGGTGAAGGTATTCAAGCTGTGTATCTTGTAGGAGGACACTATGGTTTATTCGTAAAGAGAAACCCACATTAAGAACACATCCACGGCGGGGGACCCCCGGGGAAAAATTGGGGAAAAGGAAACTTTATTATAAAATTTCCCAGGTTTGGGGGTCCTAGAAATCATAATTTGGACAGCGAAAGTTTTAGCAATTTACGTACTTTTTTTCTCAAGAAGGTCAACTTTTATTTACGATTTGGAAATCTCAAGGGGCAGCTTTCCTCTGCCCCCAGAGGCTACGGCCATCAGTTGGAATTTGTACGTCCTAAATTTAGTACCTTTACACAGTAGTACATAACGCAAAACCTCACACATTGTCTAAATTCAAAAGAGCCGAGGATGCAAATACTCGGCTTTTATCAACACGAAGGATGTGAATCAAATGTAGGTCTTAGTGACCCGTTCTATGGACAAATTCTACCTGTTTCTTCCTGTATTAGAGGTAGCATACCTGAATAAAACACTCCAAATGGAGATTACAAGTCAAACCAACTGGGAAATCCCCGATCTGTAATATGTCAATGAGCCTATCAGCGCCTTATCAGAGAGCACTTCTATCAGCGTCTTCTGTGCGGTCGTTTTGCACCTGCTGATAGTAGCAGGTTTGATAGAGAGTTGATAGCGCTATCAAGACTGTCACTATCAAAGTTTCTGTGCTGCCACCCCTGAAGTATAACAGAAGTTACAAAAAAGATGATCAATCGTTTCAATATGGTTACCACTAAATGTACATTGTAGCATTGATAATATAAAGGGATTTATTAGTAGGTATAATTCGATGGAGTAGCCTATATTGAAACCATCTAATTTTTACATCAGTGAAACAATACATTGACCATGAATCTTGGTGACATCAAAAGTACGGGACCATTTTGTATAGAATTTACAACAAATGCACATGAGTTTAAAAGTTTACCGTAAATAGCATTACAACACAATTGATTACTTTTAAGAATGATATTCGTAAAACTATTCATTGGATTACTTAATCGATATTTGAGGTTCCTTAAACAATGTGCCCACTGTGTCTTAATTGCTGCAAGAATCTCACAGAATTCAAGAAAGTTTGTTTTTATGTTAAAAGTATTAATGAAGTAATCATATGTATAGAACTTTCCTTCTTTGTCAAGTAAATCATTAATGAAAGTTATACCCCCTTGAACCCAATGATGTTAAAATACAGGCTTGTTATCAATCAACATTAAACTATTGTTCCAGATGAGCTGACGTAAAATCAAAACTTCGTATTTTCAGGATTAGAGTAGCAATAATTACCAAAGAAGTACTTAGCACAATGAAACACATCCCTCCAAAATGGATTATTTACATTTTGCGGTGCTAATTCAAAGTAATATTTATATAACTATTTTATTACATATAACTAATGTTTTGAATGTAATGATGGACAGGTGAGGGAAGATCAAGCAAATATTAATTGAAATGTGAGACAATCAGAGACTTTAAAGCAGTGTTTTTCTTCAAAACGGTAAGATTTCGTTTCCCCCAAGTAGTGGTCAAATTATTTAAATTAGTCCTATATGATAGTTCAAACATACTGGAGAGGTCTTTATTGAAGGTGAAACCAAGTATGCTACTGTAAAATCTTCATTTTTCACCCAATGTATATCACCTTTAAAATGTTCAAAATCAATCATTCTGACACATAAGGAACCAATACCTACAGAAAAACATTTATCTTGATGAATCTTTACACCAGTACATTTTCCAAAGAACTCTATTTGATTATATAAATTGAGAAAAGATGGTTCATCTGAGTGTGCCATGCCACATATGAACACACATAATCAAATGTAGCAGGGCATATGAAAATACATATGGAAAAAAGTGTGGTCATGAGTGGTGACACATGTGGTACTGGAACCACTCTGACACACAGGACCACATGATTGCCACACCTTGAAATCAGGATCAAAGTGGGAAAAGCTGTGTCAGGTTGACACTTGTGGCAAACCAGGGCAAAGTGTGGCAAAGAAGGCCAGTGAAAGAAAGTTAATTCTTGAATTCACTCCACACCTCTCCACACCTCTCCACACCTCTCCGTACTTTACTTACTTTACCCCATTATGCCACATGTTATCTGTGTCAAAACGTGTTTTTTGGTTTTTCACACATTGCCTAATGTCAAACCTGTGGAAATGCAGGTCAATGCATGGCACTTTGGAAATGTGTGTCAACTGTTTATTAATGACACACATTGTCAAGCAAAATTTCACAGAAACTCTACGACTTTTCACAACCCACCATAGTTTTCCACAGTTTGAAACAGTATTTCACGTGTAGTACTGGAACTTTTACCGCACAATTTTTTGTGTTGGCTTGTTCAATAAAAAAGTGGTATCATCAGCATATTGATTCATCTTGTACTCATGTTTTCCAACAACAATACCATGAACAGAATTATCATTTTAACAAAAATATTTAAGATTTCAACGATTAAAATGAAAAGATACGGAGACATGGGATCACCCTGTCGACATCCACTTTCGCAGGGAAAACTGTGAGATGGAAAACCATTAACAAGAACTGATGATGAAGCATTTTTGTAAAAAGTGAGGAAAAACTGCAAAATGAAAAAGATCAAGGACTTTTCGGATAAAAAAGAAAGAAACAGAATCTAAGGCCTTTCCAAAATCAGTGACGAAAAGAATTCCAGGAGATTGGTCTTCCTGAAGACCGTGCATAATGTCATAAACAGTGCTAATGCAGTCCCCTGTACAACGTCCGTTTCAAAAGCCGTTCTGATCAAACGACAAGGCTAGGCAATACGGCTGTAATGCTATTATCAATGCAAGAAGATTCTATTTTATAAGTAACATTAAGAAGGAAAATAGGTCTCCAGTCACGGAGTACATTTCTAGGTTTATCGCCTTTTGGAATTAAGGAAATAATACCATTCTTCTGTGTTATAGACATCTCAACCTTTTCTTAAACATCATTGAGAGAAAGAACAAGAAACCAGCCCAACTCATCCCAAAAGAACTTAAAAAACTCAGTTGTAAAACCATTAGGTCCTGGCGATATGTTATTCTTCATATTTTAAGACTTTTAACACTTCTCTATAATTTAAAGGACCTTCCAAGCTCATGGCCTCAGACTTAGATAACTTCCTAACAAGATGACAGAGATAAAGTTTCCTTTAGATCAACCTTAGTAAGATATTTGGCATGTGAACTATATAATTGTTTGTAAAACTTGTACACCTCTTCTTTAATAGCATGGTGGTCATAAATATCATCATTTTATCATTAGTAACATGACTAAGCAAGTTATTTGTACTTTTTCGTTTTTCTAAGTTGAGGAAAACTTACATGGCTTTTCACCGCACTTTATGACCAAAAAATTACCCGATATCTTTAGCGATTCCTTTAAGATGTGCTATGAGGTAAATACCTATCACACTCGCTCAGCTAACTGCTTGACAACACCACTTTACAGACTTCAGTTTTCCCTTCATTGTGTGCGTTATGTTGCTCCCTGTATTTGGAATTCCCTTCCCTCTTCAGTTACTCAATGTTCTTCTATATGCATGTTCAAAAGAAACTTAAAACGCTTTTTAACGAACAACAGTCTATGACACTTTCTATATTTAAAATGCACCACGTTCTTCTCTTCTTCACTCATTGCAGTGTTTTGTTCTGTATTTGTTTCATTTTCTGTAACCTATTTAGTTGTACTCTTTTTCTTGTTGTAGGGGTATCCACTCTTATAAGCTTTGTTAAGCTTCCTGTGGGTACTCCCCGGTCTGTCTCCTGTATCTCTGTATATATCCTGTATTTTTCCTGTATGTAAATGACCGAAATAAAGTTGTTGAAACTTTTTTTTACAATCCACTGGACACGTGAATGTATCATGTTTCCTTCTAGTTGTTCCTCCCTTATGACCTCAAGCTCTTGTTTAAAGCGTCAGTACGATCCCTCATATTTGAATATTCTACAAACGTGTTTTCTGAAAGTTGACTTTCCCGTAGGAAAAATCACACCCTGTTGTGTTCTTTTCTTTCTCCACAGAAGATGATTAAGAAATACTTTTCACTCTCATATTTATGAGAGGCTTCGAAAAATAATTGATCGCTTATGGTAAACATGATATTTTGTCTGTGAATGTTACTAATATTTTCACGATTATAGGGAAGACACCCATACTTGTCGATCGTATCGTCGATAATTTTCTTAAAGAGAAACAATTGTACAGCTTTCTAAGCAAGTACAACATTTAGAACACATTTTTCCAAGCATTGTGATACCATTAACAACTAATATAACTCAATATCTTATTTAACACGAATTTTTCAAAAAAAAAAAAAAAATTTGAAACTCACTAAATGCCACTGCGTAGGCAATCATGATATTGTGATATTATCCACAATGCAACGGAACTGTGATGTCACACCTACACCTCGCCGCGGGTTTTACAACAACTGCTTGTGTAGTTTGTAAGCACACACCTACAGTATTCACGGTAACGTCAACACTATCTTTAATTTTCAAAAAATGCAGCGGTTAAATTTGCCATTAAAATCCAGAAATCTGTACATTACTATCTAATATCATCATACAGCCTTCTTCTAACTTGATACGTACGATTTTTAACCAGTTAAAAAGTTCGAGAAAATCCTTCACCCTACACTTATAAGTGCAGCTGGAAATCCATATTGACTCTATATGGCATATCACACATATGCATGGTACTGACCACTGCACTGCATCGCCGTAGTCCGAAGGGATTCGATCAATAAAAGCCAATAAAAGTTGTAAAATTCAAAGTAAAATATTCAAACAATACGCAGAAGTCTCTTACCAGACAAAATGCGTCTGATTGAAGCTTACTCAACCAAAAAAGAAATTCTGTGCCTGTACCGAAAGCTCGAGGCAGCCATGATGGGAACACATCGCGGAGAATGGTTACGCTTGCTTCCGGTAGACTCAAATACAACTCTCGACTGACATTTCAAGGTGTTGCTGAAAGAATGCGGCCAGTACTCCACCAAATATGCAATAATCGATATCATACTTCACAGTGTCTACGCAAAATCCTCATTATATGCATTAAATCAGAAAATATCACAAGACTTTCGTCTCGAACGGAAGCCAGGCCCTAGCGAACACGTATAGGTGTTTTAAGGAGAATAGTGTTTCCATAAGTTAGACAAAAATTTCCCTCAGTGGATCAGAGTTTCCTTAAGTTTTCATGACTACTACCGAAGAGTTGAATCTCTTAATGTTCTTATGGTAACATAAGAGTAAAAAAGCGGATAAATGATCATCCATTTCACGTATAGAAAAACCTATTGCATGGAAGGAAAACTTATCCAAACACACGCATGAAACACAGCCTTCAGCGTTGATACCATCGGCCTCGGAAAATGTGAACAACTGAAAGAGAGTATATCTCATTGATAGCATCCTCTTGACAAATACTACGAAAAATAAATGGGCAAAGGAACATATTTAGTATTTTTAGCTGTGGGGGCATAAAAATTTGGCACGCGTGAAGTTTTTGTGATTACATTCTATATTTTTTCATGATTTAAGAATTTATATATGATTTGAAATTTTGAACCACCACTCATAAAAATTAAGAAGGCCTATTTAAATTTATTTGAGCTGGCCCAAACCATTTTGCTCTGGAAATCGTTGAGGTGCATGTTGTACGTCAGCAATTCAAGCTGATTTATATAGTCGTTTCTTTCGATAATATGTCTGCGCACATGCCAGCAAGCGAGGGAAAGTTGAAATATATGTATTTCTTAATAAAGGTTTCATGTAAGGTCCACCAAGGTTAAAAGATTATCTGTATGGTATTTATATGTATACTACACGTAATGCTAAAGGGGTCAAATCGGCCACGTATTGCGTCCCCTTTAATAAGCTTCACCAATAAAATTTTATCTTTCAAAAGGGAGTTATTAAAAATTTCAGTAGGCTCTGCCAGTGTGAGACACACAAAGGAAAGTACTTATCCATAGAATGAGTCTGAACACTGATAACCCATGGAGAAATGTCAGTTGAACAATAAAAAACAAATAGTCACAAACGGCTTTGTTTTAATGGTGAATTTTGCTTGCCAGGTAAATCGGACACCTGTAGCAGGTGAAAAAAAAACGCAAACAGCATCAAATAAATTTCAGTTCATTCATATAAATGTATAACAGCTTCCCTGGCTCTATTGATTACTTCACATGTTTCCAGTCACCAAACAACGGGATACAATGAAACTGTATTGTAAAACTCCTCAATTATACCTCTTGGAAGTTTCATGGAAAAACGTTAGGCGTGTCATGTACTAGGTTAAAAAGAGGATAATAACACATAGTATAAAGTAATTGGATGATATTGACAAATATGGACTATCTAAGGCAATTGCAATTCCCATACTTACTACATTTTGTCCTGTTAAAACTTTAAAATCAAAAAACATGGAAGTATTACCCTGACCAAGAATGCGCTTTGTTCATAATTATAGCTACACGTCTTCAG
>JAIZAY010002190.1:0-10951 GCA_029531755.1 Holothuria leucospilota | reverse complement strand
CTTGTTTTTTGCTTTTAGGCTAAGTGTGAAAAAAAAATACATTTTTGAAAAAAGGGCAAACTGGGAAAATTGAGGGGGGTCCGGACCGTCCGGCGATCGCCCCCCCCCCCCCCCCCCCTGATCCGCCACTGTTCCTATTCAATTACCGTTGACAAAGGTTTTTCAGCCATCAATGTAAGACATCCCCACACATAATCCGAGTGAAGCACATAATATTCACTGTCCCACCCCCCCCCCCCCTGCTGCAATACATCCTTTGCTAAGAACGATTTAATGTACTGAGACAAGTGTCACCTGGGATAAATTGCCTCTGGAAATCAGGCATTTCACCTGCTGTAAAGTCCTTCAAAACGTCAATTAATTTCAGTACTGTGTAAATATTTATTAGCTTCTTACCAGTAATGCACTTATTGCATGCTGCTACCTTTTTCCCATGTTTTTGCGTTGTTGTTTGTTTTGTTTTGTGACCGTATGATTAGGGAGTGTCTATTAGTTAAGCCCACAAAAGTTTCTTAGGGCACTTTCCTTTCACATTGTTTCTCGTTTACAAAATTAGCGTTGTATGGTGAAAAAATGTACCTCTAAATATCGATCTTGATATATACTGCGAAGAAACGAAAAAATAAATGAACAAAAATGTACCCTATGTACACAAGCAGAGAATTAGGGTGTAACAGGCAATGTAACAGTGTTGACAGCCCCAGTGCTAAAACAGGTATAAACAGGGCCAAATCCGGACATGTGTTACAGGCGACGTCGAAAGAGCAAACACTCAATGCGAACAGTGAAACAGACAATGTGGCACCTATTTAAATTAACAAGGGTAAAATGTAGTCTCAAAAAAATTATTTTTTTTTTTGAAACAGTCATGGTATTGTCAGGAAGTATCCAGATGTAAGAGCGTATTTTTAAAGCTTTTAAATCTTTGGATAAAATTTTCTGAAATAATTGAGGGATGAAAATTATTGACAGTTCTAAACCATATTTTTCCTATATTCTGGGAAGAAAACCGTCACAAACTAAAACTTATTGGGAGCTAACAACCCAAGCCGCCCGCTTTCTACCATTTCCACCCACATCTCCCACCTGAGACGGTCCTAGGACAGGAATATAATGCACCACAATGAAACCTCCTATCTCTAAACACGCAGATATACTTACATTTTTATTATTTGCATTTGTTTTTTAATAAGTTGGCTAAAAGTAACTTAGTACAAACATTCAAATATTACCTTCATTCAAACAAAGCAAGATAAAAGTACCTTAGTACAGAGACTTTTTACTGTATGGCATAGGCGTAGGAAGCTTCTCGAGCCGGGGGGGGGCTGAACCGGGTTTAGAATCGCCTGTCTAGGGGGGGAGGGTTAGGGGAAGGTGTATTCCCCTCCACTTTGGAAAAAAATGATTGGTCCTCAGATGCCAATGTAGGAGTTGCAACATTTTGGACAAACTTTAAGGAAAATTACTGCAAATTTTTGACATTTCTTACAGAAGAGACAAATAAGGTGTCTTTGCCCTTCGCTCTTGGGGGCGGAAGCATACTTCATCCCCCTCACATGTTTGACGGGGGTAAAGCCCCCCCCCCGCTTCCTACGCCTATGCTGTATGGGTGAGATTTGTCGCCCTCTAAACATTCAAATATTATCGTCATTCCAACAAAGCGTACCGTGATTTGCTCATAAAGCCTAGTCAGATAAACCTTACCTCTCATTGTATAAGTGCGTACACGGACAACTTTTGTCATAGACGACCAAGATATATCTATAATAATACAGTTATGGTCATTGTGAAAATGTTAATGTTTTTAACTTATATTATTTTAGTTAGCATAAGTGCACTCGTGTCAGACAAAGCTACAGTAGCCTGTGCTAAATTTAAAAGGGAAATTTCCTCATCACAGACAGTTTCAATTCTCCCAACTAAGTTAGCCCTACTTCTAGCCCCTTCCAAAACTGTCTTAAGCTCCTCTTTATGCAGACACAAACCTAATTTATTGCTCAGTGCCACATCCTGGTGAGCATACAAGGCCCTAATGTGTACTCAGAATACTCTCTTTGCATGCTGTGAAATGTGAACTACTCTGCATCTTTAGAATTTTCTGACTGTGATGTCAATCAAAGAGCAGTTACCAATTAAGGATTTTGGTTACCCCTAACCAAAACTGTACTTGGGATGATGAGTGTCTGCCTTTAACTTGCCCAAGGTTACTTCCATGCAGTACTATGTGTAAGTCAGTAATGATGGGCAGCTGGGTGTACTATAGACCCTTTTCCAAATAGAAATTGCAATGGATTGTGGGATAGAGTTCTGGTAGGCGATGTTGTTGTCAATGGCATTTTGTTGTGGCAAAAAATGATGCACACCAAAATTCTATCCCACAATCCTTTGTAATTCCTATTGGGAAAAGAGTCTATTGAGTTATCTGTACAAGTCATAACCAACCAATCGTAATAATGCTATTGTGTGAATTTATGACAGTCAAAGTGCAGCCACCAAGACTCACAAATTTCTAGTAGAGATAGGAAGATATTCCTTAATATTGCTGGGTTAATGCAACATCCCCTGTAAGGATCACGTGACCACAAACCACATTGTAGGCTACGTAGAATGCCATTCATATATGGCTGTATGGGAAGACATTCCACCAGTGGACGTAAGTTGCCCTTAAATTTTCCATAACTGGGAGACAATCATGACAAGACTGTTGCCCTAAGAAACCGACGTCTTTGCCCTAAAAATCCTTAACTGGTTTATGGGGATACAGCCATCCAAACCCCGCCTGCCTCATTTTTTCCCACGAGGTTATGGGCAATTCTGATTTTCAAAATTTTTCAAATTTGTCTCAAAATCATGGTTAGGGTTATATTTAGGGTTAGGCAGGCGCGGATCCAGGAGGGGGTGCACCCTGCGCACGCCCCCCTTTTTTGGATGACCAACGATTTTTTGAATGTATGGAAATATATGCTTCCCACATGCTGGGAAATCGCATCTAAGCGCATCTAGAATTCAAATTTTCTTGGGGGAGGACCCCCAAACCCCCCGCCGTGGCATCGCGCCTTTGGCGCTCGCTTGTCGGACTTCGGCCGACGGTGTGTGCGCCCCCCTTTCTCAAAATCCTGGATCCGCGCCTGGTCTAAGTTACATTGACGGGGGTTATTTGGCCTATTCTTTCATAATCCGGTGTCAGAATTACAATAAAAGGGTCAGAAAGCTGCCATTTTGGACCTAGGTGTGTGGCCTATTTCCACAAGAAGAACTGATTGGCGTCCATTGGCCATGATCTGCCCAGAACCTCGTAGGGAAAAAAATTGCGCACCCGATCACATGCCGGCAGTGTCAGGTCTGCGCGGTTATACTGAAACTGGTTAGTAACCGCTTAGGCTCTGATATTACAATAAACACAAGATATACTGCAAGTTCCATTCCAGCCTAATGCGAGATTGTACCACAGGCGCCTACCACAGTGGCGACTAAAAGGCAAGATATACAATTGGACGGCACATATGTCCCAGGTTTTGTCTACTTTCCCTTCTGCGTAGAACATGAAAGACTGTACATGCTCGGGTACGTTTTCTGAGCTTGATAAAAGATCCGCAACTTCCCAATAAACTAACGAACACCTTGATTTTCCTTGTTACCTTGGTGCTACAACATACTTGCACCATAGGTTTCAAGTTTTGTTTGCTTGATAATTGAAAACAAGGAAAACAAAAGGAATTGAAAAAAAACAAAACCGAGCTGCTTCAAGACAGATGCCACGTAAATTGTAATGTTGTAAATTTATAAGGCTGTCGACCTTTCAAAAAGTAGTATATTTAAAGGGGAATTTTCATGATCCCAGACAGTTCCAATTCTCCCAACTATGCATCTTCTTGCTCCTCCCATAACTGTATGAGGCTCTTCCTTGTGCAAGAATAAACCTGTTTTATTGCTTAAGGCCATGTCCTGTGGTGAGCATACAAGGCTATAAAATGTAATAAAAAGTACTCTCTCTGCCTTGTGTGGAATGTGAGCTTTACTCTGCATCTATGTCAAATTTTCAAACTTTGATGTCAATTCCAAAAAGCAGTCACCAAACGAGAATTTTTGAGATATACATCTACACTAAAAAAATATTGTACATTTGGCGGTGATCGGACCTGTCTGTCTTTTATCCTTTCAATCATTTTGAAGTTTGAAGTTTCCACATAGGGCCTATGCTACGAAGAGTGTTTTACCGATAATATTTTTACCACTAACCTTCAAATTGCTAAATCATCCATAGATATTGGGCAAGGGAGAAGCAAAATGTCAGAAATGTGGTGACGAGTGTGGGTCGGGAGGAACAAAATCCCTGAAAGGCATGCTTACATTTTTAATTTTCCAAAGAAGCATATTCTATACCATTTCCAAAAAGGTGAGTGGGGCACGTCTGTCCCCAGTTCACCGGTACCCCTGATTATATCGTCCCCGAGTGTGACAACAAGGACTTAACGTCAGGACCAACTCTTGAACCATTTCAGACCTCTTCATCATGGGTATGTCCAGCGTGGTCAACTAGGACTGGCTTGTTAAAAAGAACAGATAGCCTATTACATATGATCGTTATAGCCAAAAGAACCGAGAAAGCAATCACCAGAAATGTTTTGCGTTTGACAGTTTAAAAGGGCGCAAACAGAGCAGTCACCCCAAACCTTATTTTGATGAAGCAACAGCTCTAAATCTAACAAATTTTTCTTCTTATTTCTCTCCAAAGTATCTTTCATAATATTTTAGGACTTCAAATATTGCAATATTCAAGGTAAACCAATCAGTTTACTTTCAATAAATTCTACATCATTTAGTGAGGGGAAAAAAATATTGTCACATGACTCTCAAGAGCCAATCATGAAACAGGACCGTCTACTACACTACTTCAAGTTGGGGTGACTGCATTTCCCCTTTAATGCCACTATAAACCCCTTGGCTCGAGAAGCATTCCATAATTTAGGATCAACAAAAACCTACCCAAAAGAGAGAGGGGGGAACTAAAAGCAAAGATTGTGTACATTGCGCACTCGCAGGTAATGTCTCCCTTTATAACTCAAATGAATAATACCCCTCCCATTCTCCTCCCCATTAAAAATTACTTGGTCAAAACAATTAACTGAGACCCTTCGAAAAGGACAGACAGGCGTGAATGAAGAGTTGATGTTATTTAAAGACGAAATCGGTAGTCCTTGGGGGCATACGGCATATTAAAGGCCGGAAATCCCGGGGCCTTGGGGTTTATTTCCCCACTTTTTTAAAATGTTACCCCATTGGAGTTCGACTTTTTCACCATGTAAGTTGTGCCTCAATGCTCCTATAAACCCCAACCCCCCACACAACATACACTTTCACACAAATCTTTTCGCCACTGGGCTGCATGCGATATCTGATGCATCTGATGTGGAACAAGCACACGCTGTAATAACACCTGCATCAACAGCTATAGATTGTATTTCTTTAAATCCGATTTCTCTAAACTATTCGTGCGAAGAAAGCTCCGGAGTTAATACATGAAAGGTCACAACAGTTCTTGCTGTAACTGTTTGCTTGCCCTGATATGAATATTTAATTCCCGGGGCTGTTACTTCTGCTCTAAGGGATTCAGTGACTCTTACAACACTTCATTATACAAACATATATCAGACGAGGAAGCAAAACAACAGGTTTAACTAGCCTTCAGCTCTTCACTATGCAAAAGGGATTTATAATAGGACTAATTAATTACAACCTCTTCTGTAGTGGGAGATAGCCCGCAGGACTTTTCGTAAAAAAAAAACAGCTCCGCTACGCAGTTATTTTTATGAAAAGTCCTGCGCAGAGGGTACACGTATAGCTGAAGGTTAGATAGGGTTAGATGAGGTTTTGCGGCTCAGTTTCTAACCAATTGGTTTAAGTCTGGCCGGCCACGACCTTTTTCCAGTTGTGGCTCACTGGTTTGTTTTCCCTACTCCATTGCTTATGCTGAGCACCAAGCACAATGACAGTAGATTCCATTTTTAAAGTCTTCGGTATGACCCGGCCAGGAGTCGAACCCCAGACCTTCCGGCTGCAAGACGGATGCTCTAACCGCTTGACTATACACGTAGCTGAAGTAAAATGAGCGGGTGGTATTGGAACGAGGGGATATGGGGGAGAGGGAAGCCCTATATAATTTTGACTGTAACAAACATTTTAACTTCCCCGAGCCCCCCCCCCCTCCCCCCTCCGGCGATAAGTTGTTTTTCCTCTAGTCTGGTTATTCAACTCTATTCCCAAGATATTTGGCTTTCCACAGTTTTTCACAGTTTAGCACTGGACAGATGAGGTCTGGATATAACTAGCTTACTTGTTTTTCTTTTCATTTGTATTTGAAACGAATACCTAGGTATACTTGAAGGCAACAGAAAAATGATAATACTTCGCACACTGTGTCTTCAAGTCATTTGTTTACCTTTCTAAATGTAGTTCAATAGAATACGTCATGTTTACAATATATTGATTATTTCCACTTCTAAGGTACCTGGGTTTGGTGTAAGGTTACCTGCCGGAAAATAGTTATGTTTGACGTTTAGTTAAAAAATGGGGACAACTGAGGCTAGCTAATGACAGGCCTTTAAGAGTACCTAGAGTCTAGAATTACAAGAATATATATTTCAGCGGTCAGATATTGAATCTTGTTCGTTCAACTCCCGTTGTCATAGCTTGTTCTGTTGCTGAGAAATAAAATGTTGAAATTTTTTTCAGTCCATTGCAAAAAGTAGCCTACTTGTAGCTTGCAGGGAGCTGGCGGAATTCAGCAACGTGAAATCATTCCATCATAGTCCAGGCCGTTTCGTAGCTTTTTGGGGGTTTGCATTTTCTTGCTATATTTGGTAAAACTTTGATAAGATGTAGAGTAGACATCAGGCAATCAGAAAAGTATGTGCTCCATTTTTCTTTTCATGTCCAAGGGGGGTAGCCAGCCAATTCAAAATGGCCGACATTTTGACCATTTTGGCTGATTTGGCTCAAGAAAGATCTCTGCTCGCGCCCAAAAGATTTGAGCGTTATCTGAAAACTTTTTTTGAGAGTCAAAAGGTCGTTAAATATTACAACAGTACTCTCAAAAAATTTAATACTGAAAGTTTTCCCCAAAATATTGGATCCGTTTGTGTTGTTGAGTGCACCGGTTCAGAATAATAGGCCCTTTTCGCCAAAATTCGGCAATTTTGGAAAAATTGGCGCCGGGGGACAAATTTGAGCACCAGATTCTCTTAAAGTGTGTATACCAACGACCTTAACTTTTGTTAATGGGTAGTCCTATAACCAGGCAGTACGTGGGAAAAATTTGAACTCCCACACTGCCATAGAGATCATTCAAACCCTAACATGAAATGAAGTTGGTACTGAAATATGTCGCAATTATCTTAGTATTTTCGGTCTAGGAAACGTTTTGGCCTCATGGGATTCAGTTTTTTATGGCCAATATTTACCTACAATTGAAATAACTAAGGTCATATACTGATCTCGTCTGCTATTAAAAGAGAAAAAGTCGAGATTGTTAATGACACGACATCAATATTTGAACATATTTTACAAAGCAGACAAATTTCTCGCATTGGTCAGTTGTTATTAGGAGCCCTAAAACAGCCAAACACAGTCAATATTTTCATCTTTCATTAATAAAAAATACAAGTTTTGCCCCTACAAGACCAAGTTTGAACCACTGATGATCTCTTTAGACGCTATACAAGATCTTCCCATCTTCCCAAAATTGGTATTCAAGTGGCTCCAGTAATACACACAATTAAAAATACCACTGGCAGGTGAAAAATGGAATATTGAAATAAAGGAAAAACCCCAAATATTGAAATTTATTGTTGTAGTCAAAAAAATATGGGTAAAAGGGAATTTTTGAGCAGGAATATTTCTGATACTGTGCCATAAGATACTCCCACATCTCTTCATGAAAAGGGCGAGGTCTAGTGCCTTGTTAGTTCACAGAAAGAAAGAATTGTTCGACTCTCAAATATAGATATGGGCATAAAATAACACGGCAAACCCAAAATCTGCAATTTGTCTTCAATTTTCCTTGCAAATAATAGGGTTTTGGTGCCGCCGTAATATCTCTAAAGGTATCATACAAGATGCTCTCATCTTCCTGATATGGGCAGTCTAGTGCCTTGTTAGTACACAGAAAGAATTTCGACTCTCAAATAAGAATGGGCATAAAATAACGGACACTCAAATTCTGCGATTTCTTCACTTTTCCTTGCAAAATATGGGTTTAGGGGCACTTTTGAGCAGTAATATCTCCATAATGTTATCATCCTGTCATCTCCATAGAATGGGTTGTGTAGTGCCTTTGTAATACATAGAACCTTACTTTGGATTAGCACATATTGAATGGATGCCTAATGACAGTTTTTAAAAGTTTAAAAGTTCATCAATTTATACCTGTATACTGTACAGTCTGTCAGCGGGTTAGTCAGTTAGTCTGTTAGTATACGGTGTATACGTGTACGGCTGTACGGTCATCTGGTCATACTGACATACAGTATCACATATTTTCCCTCTATTTCATGTCTGTTCCGCCACGGGTCAAAAATTTTATGTTTATTACCAAGGCCCTGTAGGATCCTTTCCATGGAGATAATAACATATTATACGGTATCCACAGACTGACAGAGATATTGCTACCCAAAAATGCCCCTAAACCCTTATTTTTCAAGAAAAAATGAAGAAATCGCAGAATTTGGGTTTCCATAACTTTATGCCCATTCTCATTTGAGAGTCAAAATTCTTTCTGTATACTACCAAGGTACAAGGCTGTCCATATCAAGAAGATAAGAGCAACTTGTATGATACCTATAGAGATATTAAGGCCCAAAAGTGCCCATAAACCCATATTTTGCATTATGGAATCATGAAGAAATTCGCAGGAATTTGAGTGTCCGTTATTTTATAGCCCATTCTTAATTTGAGAGTCGAAATTCTTTTTGTGTACTAACAAAGGCACATCGACTGCCCATATCAGGAAGATGAGAGCATCTTGTATGATACCTATAGAGATATTAAGGCCCCCAAAAGTGCCCCTAAACCTTATTTGCAAGAAAAGTGAAGATAAGCGCCAGAGGAATTTGAGTGTCCGTTATTTTATGCCACCATTACTTATTTGAGAGTCGAAATATTCTCGGTGTACTTAACAAGCCAATCTAGAATGCCCATATCAAGGAAGATAGAGGAGCATCTTGTATGAAACCTTTAGAGATACGTATTACGCCCCCAAAAAAGTGCCCAAAAAACCCATCATTTTGCAAATGGAAAACGTCGAAGAAATGTGCCAGAATTTGGGTTTCCGTTATTTTATTATGCCCATCTATTATTATTGAGGGTCGAAATTCTTTCTGTGTGTCAACTAAACACGGCACTAGACTGCCCATTTCATGACAGATGGGAGTATCTTCTGGCACTAGTATCCAGAAATATTACTGCCTTCAGAAAATGCCCCTTTTACCCATATTTCTTATCTATAAAAATAAAATTTCAAATATTTGGGTTTCCTTTATTCAATATCTCCATTTTCACCTCGCCAGTCGTAAATTTTTTTGTGTGTATTACTGAGGCACTTGAATATCCAATTTTGGGAAGATGGAAGATCTTGTATAGCTCTAAAAAGAGATCATAATTGATTACAAACTTGTCTTGTGAGTGCCAAAAGTTTTTATTAATGCAAAAATGAAATATTGATGGTTTTTTTAGCTGTTTCGGGTTCTATTACCAATGGAAAATTGTCTGCTTTTAAAAATTTTCAAAATGATGTGTGTGTATAAACAATCACTTTTTCTTTTATAGCAGAGAGACGCTAGACTTAGTTATTCAATTGTAGGAAATATTGGCCACAAAAAAAATGAATCCCAGAGGCCAAAATTTCCCGACGAATTACAAAGAAATTGCACGAATTTTCAGTTACCACTCATTTCATGTAGGTTTGAATCTAGGAATCCCAATTTTCCCCACGTACGGCTCTGGTTAAGGACTACCATTAACAAAAGTTAAGGGGTCGTTTGGTTATACAACACTTTAAGAGATCTGGTGCTCAAAATTTGTACCCCGGCGCAATTTTGCCAAAATGATACGATTTTATGGCGAAAAGGGCCATATTCGAGAGGTCACTACAACAAAAAACGGATCAATATTTGGGGAAAACTTTCGGTATATTTTGAGAGACTTGTTGTATATTTTACGACCTTCACATTTCACTAAAAAAGTTTCAGACCTCAAATCTTGGCCGCAGCAGCACACCTTTCTGAGCCAAGTCAGCAAAATGGATTCAAGAAATGTCGGCCATTTTGAATGGCTGGCTACCCCTCTCTTGCACATGACAAAGAAAAAATGGAGCAGCATACTGGCTGATTGCCTGTGGTGTATACTCAACATATATAAAAGTTTACCAAAATATAGCAGAAAAAAAATGCAACAACCAATACGTTCCCTGACTATCAGAGGGGGAAAGAAGAATGAAGGATAAAGGACTCGGCAGTTTGTGAAAGAACCAAACAAAAAAATATCCTCTAGTCAGCTAGTGGAGTTATGTTCTCGGAAGTGCCAGCAAGGGGACCATGACCAAACCACTCAACCCTCAGGACTCTACGTCGTGTCTTTCTTGCTTGGCCCCGTTCTAAATGGCTGAAAAGAAACAAATGAGCCTCATCACATGATCTGATCCGGTTTATACTTCAAAAATTTCATGCTATAAAGACATAAGACCAAATATGGACACAAAGAAATTCAGTCCTTGAGTCCACGCTTATCTGATGGCTAAATGAGAAATACACGCGACCGAAAGTCCGTCGTATAATACTAAATAAGTAACCGCCTTGTTTAGTTGGACGCTCCTGTGAAACAAGGCTGTTAATGACATGCATGGGTTTATCGGAATGAAGGACGCCAAAAATTTCTGTCAACATCACGAAAGAAACTA
>JAIZAY010002166.1:0-11095 GCA_029531755.1 Holothuria leucospilota | reverse complement strand
TGTTGCAACTTTCCCTTTTTGAGTTACAGCATACCTAAGCAAGCCTCACAGACACAAACACACACCCACACACATGCCAACCTGACTACATAGGTTCCTTTTGCTAATGCAAGGAACCAAAAATAACAATGTATAAACAGAGCAACAAATATAAAGGTACTGTGCATCCACATGGAAATTTTAGTCTTGAAAGATAATTTTTAAGACACTTGACAGACACCCTTAATAAATGGGTGTCAAATATATATACAACAGCCTGTAAATTACAACTTCATACTCCATGGCCTGTGAAATACAACTTCCAAGTTTTGTGGCTTTTATTCAAACTTTTAAATTTTAAGCCTGTCTTTAATTTACAAGGTCACTTTAGAATGGAAAGTATGGATGGGTCTTGAATGAAAAACCTGACCCTACCTTTGAACCAGTCAGATATCAAATCTCTGGCTTTCCTGATACTAAGCTTCATTGCTTAAAATGACACCAAAAATGTCCATGCTTCTAGGACACCAGTCACACCCACATCATGCCAAATTTATTACATGTTTTTTTTTTTTGTGTTATTTGTGTGTGTGTGTGTGGGGAGGGGGGGTTAAGCATTGGGCTGTTTTATGCTCCGTCAAACTCCCTTTATAGCCAACCACTACTTTAATCCAGAATTTTAGCAAAGAAAGCAAGTAGAGGGTGCTCTTTTGGTGTAGATATAGCATAAAAATTTACGTTATAAAGTGCTCTTTGATGAAGTATCTCACACACTACATGATAAGGTTAAACATGCATACATTCTTATCTTCAAAGACCCATGAAAAAGTGTGGAAGACTAAAGGGTGAAGGAAGAGGTGCTTTATCATTTGAGGTTTGGCATTATTTATTTAAAATTCTCACCTTTTCAAGTGCCTCTGAACTAATGGTCTGAGGTGGTAGGATGAGTGTAGCATCTCCCAAGTGGACACCAGCATTCTCCACATGTTCTGTGATGGCATGGCATACAACCTATGACAAAGGGTTGACAGAACTTGTAATATCTTAAAAATCATCTTATGATGTAATGCCCTGCACTGAAGTACCTTTCAGAATTTCATTACTCATGCAGATGCACCACGGTCTACAAATCTTTGTCAGTTGTGGCTCACTGGCAATTTATTCACAAAATTTGGGCAAAATTCTTGTCACTGACACCATTTTGGATTTGAAATGTTTAACAAATATATCTGCTTCCTTCCTCAGTTTTTGGTTTCTCCTTCCCCCTAACATAACCATAAGAATGATCACTGTATATTAATCAATATGCATTTCCTTCTCTTATATTGCTACTACATCAATTAGAAAAGCAACTTGTGTTGACCTTGTGGGCCTGATCCTGCATAGGAAGTGGCAAATTAAACATAGGGTGCATTTACACTTGATCCGGATCTGATCGCCCTATGTTATCGGCATATCGACATATCGAATTACGTGTATGGCTTGATCCTGGTGCATTTACACTTGTCTCGTACTCTGATCCACCTCCCTGCATAATGAGTGTTTTTTGCAGAAGTGACCTCCAAGTAATTTACGTTGAATTACCGTTGATCTCGGGTCACCGTTGATCCGGGGAGCATTTACACTACAAGTTTGATCGCCTGCGCGGGGTCTGATCCTCCCCCCTTACTAGGATCAAAATCGGGCGATCAGATCCGGATCTGATCTGCGTTTACACTACAAATTTGATCTCGAGCAGTGGATCAGACCCCGCGCAGGCGATCAGATCCGGATCAAGTGTAAATGCACCCATAGTATCATGGGTAATACCCTCTGGCAACCCTGTGAATTTGGAAACCCCTATACCTCTATAATTACAGGATTGATGAACATTTTCTTAATTTCAAATTCCTTCAAAGGGTTTTTAACAGATTTCTAGGTAAATTGTGTTTTATTTGCTACCCTTGCCACATGTACATTAATAGTAATAATCTGTTCTGCAAAGTGTGATTACTTGCTCCCAATGTCAGTGGTTCCAACAAAAAAAACCAGAATGCACAAATGCATTGCGGTTTCGATGAATATAGCACTTAATGTGTAATCCCAAATAATGCCAAAATGTCCTGTTTCTTTCAGTCATTGGTTGAATGTGGTCTTAAAGAGCTGGAAAATTACAGTTTCATGTTCATATTTGACCTTGGGAATTCTTCACAATTTTTGCTTTTTGGCCTCTGGTGATTTCAACTAGCCTCTGATTCTGATAAAACTCGTAGGGATTTTCTGATTGATTAAATACAACATCATGTGAAGTATCCAACCTTCCTAACTTGAGCTATCTTGTAAACAAGGTTTTCAGAGTTTGACCCCAGATGACCTTTGACCTCCACAACAAATATCAGGTACTGCCGCTCACCATAAGTCATCCACATACTATGTATAAAATCTATCCAAACTTCCTACCTCGAGATGTCATGTTTAATAAGGTTTCCAGACTTTGACCCTCGGTGACCCCAAATGACATTTGATCTCCACCAAAAATTGTATGCTTTGTACCTCTGAAGATTATGCATCCACATGCCACGTACGAAATCTATCCAAGCTTCCTACTGTGATGTATTATGTAAACATGGTTTTCAGACTTTGACCCCTGGTGACCCCAGATGACCTTTGACCTCCACCAAAAATGATAGCATTCTTTCTCTTACCATTATGCATATACATACCAAGTATGAAATCCATCCATGCTTCCTACCTTGAGATATCGTGTAAACAAGATTTTCAGGGTTTGACCCCTGGTGACCCCAAATGACCTTTGACCTCCACCAAAAACAATATGGTTCTTCCTTTAACCATAATGCATCCACACACCAATTATGAAATCTATCCAAGCTTCCCTATCTTGAGATATCGTGTAAACAAGATTTTCAGACTTTGACCCTCGGTGACCCCAAATGACCTTTGACCTCCACCAAAAACAATAGGGTTCTTCCTCTTACCATAATGCATCCACAAACCAAATATGAAATCTATCCAAGCTTCCTACTTTGAGATATCATGTAAACAAGGTTTTCAGAGTTTGACCCCTGGTGACCCCAAATGACCTTTGACCTCCCCTACAAACAATAGGGTTCTTTATCTCACCATAATGCATCCACATACCAAGTATGAAATCTATCCAAGCTTCCTATCTTGAGATATCGTGTAAACAAGTTTTTCAGAGTTTGACCCCTGGTGACCCCAAATGACCTTTGACCTCCACCAAAAACAATAGGGTTCTTTCTCTGAATATGAGGCATGTACCTACCAACTTTGAGAACTGTCAGAGTTTCCCTTCTTGAGATATCGTGTAAACAAGAAAAGTGTCACAAACACACACACATACGCACACACACACACACACACGAACACACATACACACATACATACACACACACGCCATCATGACTGCATAGGTTTCTCTTTTCATCGAAACCAAAAAAAAACATATTTTTCACAGAAAATACCTGTGATTAGCTATGGCTATAAATAAATTCAATATAAAGATGCAAGGAAGCTAGCTTGCTGAACCAGTGCACCAGCAAAAATATTTCTTTGGCTTTTCATTATTCAATGTGTCATTTCACAATTACAACTGTTACTAAGAATTGTGATATGCATGGAAGACGGCTGAAATTTAACTGTCGTCCGACCATCCACAACCAGCAAACTTGCATCAAACAGTTTGTCTCTTTGAGCTTGTACAAATGATGAGTAAGTTTTTTTGTAATTGTATAATCCAAAACATCGAGCAAGTACCCATTTCCAAAAACTTCTAGTAAGAAGTGGTGGTTAGTCAATGTTTCTGCCTCTTTTTCATCTCTGAAGCATAAAAGTAAAAGAACAAAAAATATAGGTACTTATTTGTTCAGATGAGAAAAGTTTAGAGAATTTTTTTGATAGGAAGTTTCATTCATCACACAACCAAAAAATATTTCAGAGAAGCAAAATTTGGCCTCATGGTTGTCCTAGGGACAACCTGAAAATCGTTTTAAAAATCAGGCCTGGGAGATAAACAAACCACGCTTAGCATACATCAGTGGCGGATCCAGGATTTGGCAAAAGGGGGGGCCCAGGTCATAGTGGTTTGTATAAAAGTCCCGGGTCGAGGTCTAAGGAGGGGATGTCCCGGGGGCAGTGCCAGGGTATTTTGATAGGTGGTAAAGCATGTGATGAGTAATCGGCATCCTGGGGGGAGGGATCTAAGGGGAGGGGGTTTCCCCTCCCTTTTGAGAAATTTTTGTTAATTTAAGGTTGCTCAGATGCAAAATCGTGATGTCTGTGGTGTATTTTTTGAACTGATCATTCATGGCTGGAAAGCGTTCATAATTCAGTGGATTTTAATTTTTGGTTGGGTGAAAGATGCTTTTCTGGGGAGAGGGATCTAAGGGGAGGGGTGTCCCCTCCCCTTTGAGAAATTTTTGTTGATTTAAGGTTGCTCAGATGCAAAATGGTAATGTCTGTGGTATATTTTTTGAACTGATCATATATGGCTGGAAAGCGTTCATAATTCAATGAATTTTAATTTTTGGTGGGTGAAAGATGCTTTTCTGGGGAGAGGGATCTAAGAGGAGGGGTGTCCCCTCCCCTTTGAGAAATTTTTGTTAATTTAAGGTTGCTCAGATGCAAAGTGGTGATGTCTGTGGTATACTTTTTGAACTGATCATATATGGCTGGAAAGCATTCATAATTCAATGAATTTTAATTTTTGGTGGGTGAAAGATGCTTTTCTGGGGAGGGGTCTAAGGGGAGGGGTATCCCCTCCCCTTTGAGAATTTTTGTTAATTTAAGATTGCTTAGATGCAAAATGGTGATGCCTTTAGTATATTTTTGAACTGATCATATATCGCTGGAAATTTAGTGAATTTTTAATTGTACACTAAATTCACAGTACTGTACATTCCATTAAAATAAATTACAATGCTTAAATGAGACACTACAGGGTAATAATGCAGCAAGTTATAGTTAAAAGCCTGATGTTGTCGAAAATAGTTCTCTAAATATTAAAGAATTCTGAAATCCCCTTGAAATTAAAAGCAGTGCTCCAAATGCTGTGGGCCTGGCCGGTAATAGACTGAAGTTAGCAATCCATTAATACAGCCCTCATGAGTAACTCCTTGCTATACCCAGAGAAAGTTACTGAGGCCAATACAAGCCAAAATGTTATCAGCTGAAAGTCAGTAGCAGAGTTATTGAAATAACACTTATTTTCTGAGGTAGAAAATAATGGACAAATTTGAGTTTCACTCTGACACATCTCATACTGTATGCCTATTTCATTGTAAATGGGCCTTGTCCTTTGTTTTATGAAGTTGAAAAAATCTTCAAAATTTTTTGGAAGGGGGGGCCCGGGCCCCCTGGCCCCCCCTAAATCCGCCCCTGTACATAGCATGTAAAAAACACATAATTTGCGACAGACTAAACGACAATTTTTTTTAACAAGAAGATGATGTTCATGCTGTTCAAGACACAAAACCACAGGTAAGAGCCCCTCATTCACTCCAGTTTGATATAAGAAGGGATGATTTGAATCTTCTAAACTAAACTCAATTTCTTTGCATGAGTTGTAGGAATGGCAGTATCATTGTTTATCTCGATTTAATCAAGACATGTGCATGCATAGTCACCCTGTTCCACCTTTTCAGCTGAAAGAGAAGGGGTGGAAAACCACTTTTCCCCAGGATTGATTTTGAAAACCACATCTGTACTGTAAAGTTTGTGTACACTCATACAAGGTATACTATAAATCTGTTTCACTGATGTAATGTCATCACATGTCTCTTTGGTTGTTAGACATTAGACATTTTGCCAGGTAAGTATCCATTGTCACAGTAGTAGCTATGGCAGGCGGTCTTAATTTTATTTTTTTGTTGGCGGGCCACATTTTTCTTCATGAAACTTTCACTGGCCACAAATAAAGCGGTAAGTTTCTCTGAGAGGGGGATCCTATTTTGAAATGTCTAAACGACACCTTGGAGATGCTAAGCCCCACACTTTATGGTGTGGTGTTAAGGGGGTATGTTGAAGGGCCCCTTGTGTGGTCCAGGGCAACACTCCTGTGGAACAACGGGGACAAAGCCAAGCTCTCATGCATGAACGAAACATTATATGGCCGAAGCACAAAATTATCCTTAAATTTCATTTGAGCCGCACTGAACAGATGATCACAAGTATCACAATTTGACCATAATTTTTGGCAATAGCAAAAATTCTTGGCTATGCAAAGTGTATAATAAACTTCATGCTAGATTCAGCGATGAATTTCCACTGGCACCTTGAAAAGGATGTGTTTGGATGGGGATGGTGATGTTTATCATGACACTTGCTGACTGGAGTATCTCCATTGGTTGGTACTCACAGCGTGCCAAGAAAATAATTGTTAAAAATATCTTCCAGCTTGTTGGAAATGGCTTTCACCAAGCCTTGATGTGTAAGATGTATCTAAACATTTGTTCAATTTAAGATCTCATTGAAAAAAAAAACTTCAAATGAGAAAAGAAAATAAAAGGCAACTTTTAGGGTTATTTTTCTTCTACAAAGAAGCACAGGTCCCTCAAAATTTGTAAGCCCAAGCAACTTGGTCTGGCTGACTTTCCCCTTACTTATTCCTCACTGATCTGGCCCATCCTTTTATTACACAGTGGGCTTGTGGATAAGGTAGTCTACTTATTTTAACTTCTTAATAGAACTTAATAGAACCTAAACTGAAAAGCACGTGAAAATGTTGGTAGTTTGTTTGATTTTTGAGATCAATCATTCAAAGAGATATGCAGGCCACCTTGCCTAGTGCTCGTCTTCTGTGTTTTTCCAATTCGTCTGTTTGTCAATTTCTTCTTATCCAAGAGTAATTAACCGAAAGCAGTACAGCTGCACTGTTTCATATAAAAACTGTATAGGCATCTGTCAGCTATGCCCCGACCACTTGTGCTATCAAGTGAGGTTCGTGCTAGGCAAAAATGACCCACAGACTACAAAGGGAAACACAGTCGCCCTTTATGCACTTTTAATGATTTCCATGGTAGGAATATTCATTTCACTGACACGAAAATTAAAACTTTTCTCTTACAGGAATCTGCGAATTGGCCCATACTAGAAAATTTAGTGTGCAAGAGTTGAAATTCCAGACGCTCACACCCTAATTGCATACATATTTGGGACAGTATTTGCACCAAAGTTGTCTGTTATGAAGTAATAGTAGACAACTGGCAGTAACAGGTGCTCGCAAAGTGCGCCTTAAAATGGCATTTTCAACACATTTTCGTTATGCTCAACTTCATTTTAAGTAACAAAAGTGATTCTTCTGCACCAAAATATATCTCAAAGAGATACACGATTATTCACCCAGAAGAAAAAAACAGTTGGGAATTTTCAACTGGTTCTAACTGGAAGCAGTTGGAAAATTTCCAAGCTGTGTTTTTGGACCAGTTGGAAAAATTCACAACTGTTTCCAGTAGTGACCATGTTTCCAAGCTGTGTTTTTGGACCAGTTGGAAAAATTCACAACTGTTTCCAGTTGTGATCATGTTTCCAACCGGGATCAACTGTTTTCAACTGGGAACCCTTTTCCAGTTAAGTTGAACTGGATCCAGGAGAACGGACACCCAATCAATGAGCACCCTTAAGCCACGAATGTGTGGCTCAAAGAAGGGTAATTCAGACGTAATTGGCAAACTTCGCAATGCATTTGGCATTGTGCTTTTTACGTGCTAAAAACGGACACGGCCTGACGGGCGAAAGGACCACTCACACATGGCCAACAACCAAAAAACCGAACACCAACAACACAAACCACCGAAATCGCCCAGAACACCAGACCGCATTTGGCATTTTTTTTTTTTTTTTTTTCCAAAAGTCCCCTGACTCTCTGGCGAAGAGCCAGGGGCGAAAACCAAACAATACTCCCGAAGGAGTTCTGCTCCCCGAAGGAGTAACAACGTCCCCAAGGGACAAACAGTGACTTAACTGACACCACCTGACAGTGGTCCCGTTCTAGACTGGCTGAATAGAATAGGTCCCACCTGGGAGCTTCGCCGTCGTGATCACGGACACTCCTGCGCCAGGTAAGTATGCGCATTTGGCATTTTGAGGCAAGTCCAAAACATCTAATATATTACATGTAAAGACATTGAGCTGTGTCAAGTCTTATGTATTTAGTATGTAGAGATTGAGATATACTTAACATAACAAAAATGATAAAAAAAAAATCAGTAAAAGGGTTACACTGTTATAAACTGTTAAAATGTGTTAACTGCAAATTTTGGAAATAAAATTTAAAAATGTAACCATCACAAAACATCCTACAAAAGGACTGAGCTGATAAAATGCATTTTAGCTCGATTATGCAAATTAGGTAAAGCCAGTTGAATATGACCATTTGGAAATGGTCCAAACCAGTTGGAAACAGTTGGAAATTATTCCAACTGGTTTGACATGCCATTCAAAATTTTCCAACTGGTAACAATTATTACTGGAACCAGTTGAGAATTTCCAACTGTTTTTTCTTTCTTAGATTCAACTGGGTTAAAGAGATTCTCAAATGATTCCAACTATTTTCAACTTCGACTGATCTCAACTGCTCTCTGAATTTTCCAACTGTTTCATACCAAAAATGCAAAACAAATAACTTCCATTTCCATGTAATTGTTTCATGTCAATTTAATATAGGAGATCCAGTAATATGGAACACATGTATAGTCAGGACCGTTCAGTCCAAGGCTTCATTTAACTTCTGTTGTCTTGCACCAGTTAATTTCTTCACTGAATGCAAAATACTGGAAAAGTCACAAAAAATATATATTTAGAAAGCTCAGTCTAAAAAAACCAGGTTCAAACTGTATGAACGGTAATGTAGGGACGGGAGTGTGATGTAGAAGAACAGGGTAGCTAATTATATGCAATATAAGTTAATAGGTAAAGAATATAAGTAGCCTAATAATAAAATAGCCTAAAATTCAAAGACAATCAATAAAAAATTAGTAAGAGTAAATGATCAATACTTCAACAACACCTTAACCACTCGACAACTCAACTCTTGATACCCCCAACTAGTGCTGTTCTCATTCACAACTTGACACTACAGGTACATGGCTCGAATCCAACTGTACTCATCAGTTATTTCACCTATTTCCAACTGGACCCTTTTCCCAACAGTGTTTCAGTTGGATTTCCAAAACCCAACTGTGTTTCAGTACAAAGCAACTGGGTCCAACTGGTCTCGAAATTTCCAGACGGGACTTTGTCATGGTCCAGCTGGAAACACATGAGACCAGTTAGATACAGTTGGGATTTCCAAGGAATCCAGTTGGAAGCAGTTGAGACCAGTTGGACACAGTTAAAACCAGTTGGACACAGTTAAAACCAGTTGCAATATCCAACTGGAATCAACTGTTTTTTTCTCCTGGGCATTATGAGTACAGTTTGGTTACACTTTTTCAGAGAATTTGTAGCCAGTCAGGCAGATAATATGTTTATTTGCCCACTCTGCCATATGCTGATATAGGTCCACTGGAGTGTAAATATTTTGATTACAACTCTCTTACACAACAATGAATACTGTCTTTGATTACAATTAAGTTACACATTCACCATGGCATGGTGTTAATCTAGCTGGCCACAGGTAAGAGGAGGAATCCGGTCTTTTTTTCTTATTGCTTTGAAAGAGGACTCAAAAGATACAAAACGGTTAAATCTGCTCTTTATCAGTGTAAACTTGCAAAAATTGTCGAAGTATTTATTTTGAATGTTTGGGAGGAACACATTTTCATTTATTGGAGTGCCACAGTGCCCACAGAAGAATTTGATTGTGAAAGGTTCCATCACAAGCTTGTTAATTACCGATACGAGAATCGGTAACTTAAGTCATGTATGAACGATGTGGCTTCTGCAGAGCAAGCCGTTAGCCAACTCAGCTGTGTAGACAGGAGATAATGTTGCAAAAATTTGGTCACGTGACACCCGAGCAGACTTCAGTAAATCAGGTGAAATCTGTGAAACACTATAAACGTTCCGAACGCGTAATGTTGTTGGCTAGATTTTGTTTTCCAACCTGATTTTTGTTTTATTGGTATAGGTTTCACCATCTGACCCTTTGTGACCCCAAATGATATTAAACATCAACACAATTAAAGTCTACAGTATGATGACCCATCATCCACTGAACACTGGTCAACATTGGTATTAAGACTCTGACACAGCCCCTAGTTATTGGAGGCTTTTGCATGATTTCACTGTTAGACTTCAAATGACCTTTGACCTATTTAGAAAATACAACTTCCACTGATGACCTATTATCCACTTACAATGCACCCTGGCCCAAGATTGGGTCATAACCCCTAGGAGTTGAAGGCTTTTAAGTGATTTCACTGTTTGACTTTTTTATGACCCAAAATGACCTTTGACCTGCTTTGATAGTACACATTTGTTGACCCAGCATATACTGAATACTATAAGGCCAATTATTTGGACAAAAATACCTACTACAGACATTGAAGCTTGGCTTTGCCTGATTTCATTCTTTGCCTCTTCTTTGACCCAAATGACCTTTGACCTACATATATTTCAAAAATACAATTTCCATGACCCATTTTGTAATGAACATTGGCTTAATTCAATAAGATTTGGATGTACTGTAACCCCTAGGAGTTGAGGGCTTTTGCATGGTTTGCTGTTTGGCCTCTGTTTGACCCCAAATGACCTTTGGCCTAATTCAAGAGTGACATCACTTTCCTGATGCATTATCTACTGATCCCTCTGGCCAAATTATATGATATTTGAACACAAACCCAAGAGTTTGAAGGTTTTTTGCATGATTTCACTTTTAAACCCCTCTATGGCCCCAACTGACCTTTGACATAATGCAAGAGTACAACTTTTATGACCTATCATCTACTGAACACTCTAGTCAAATTTGATTTTGGATGTAACCCAAGGACTTAAATGCTTTTGAGCGATTTTACTGTTAGACCTCCCTATGACCCCAAATGACCGTTGGCCTATTAAATTGGCCAAATTTGATGAAATTCGCACAAGATCACTAGGAGTTGATGATTTTTGGGTGATTCCATTGCTTGACCTCCCTATGATCTCAAGTGACCTTTGACCA
>JAIZAY010002163.1:0-11103 GCA_029531755.1 Holothuria leucospilota | reverse complement strand
TTGGTGGGTAAGTTTTGGGTTTTCGGCCGGGGCTTTTTTCCCCGGGCCCCGTGTTTGTTTTCCTTATCGCCTTTGTTCGTTTCCAAAGTAGCTCATCCCAAAAGAAATTCAACCCGTTTGCCGTGGGTTTTCATGAATTGTCCCCAGCCTGCGTGAAGGCCCCTCCAACTCACCTTGTCAGTTTGCCGGGGTTTGGTCTGCCCGTAAAGGGGCCCTTAACCCGGCCAGAGATCAAAAGAAAGAGGGAAAAGCTACCCAAAGAAGAAACGTTTTCCCAAATTTTCAAAGGTTTCCAGAAAAATCTTCCAGTCGGGGCTCTTCTTTTTCAAGTCTCAACGAAAAAGAAAAAAATCTGTTTGGGGTTTTCTGCCCCGGAAAACCCCCACAGAAAAAGGCAACAAAACCGGGTTGGGGTCTGAAAAGGCCCCAGGTCCTAGGTTAAAATCTTCCATGGAAAAGCCTTGAGACCGGTGGAAGCATGTTTGGGGGACGGGTTGGCCGCACCTCCTTTCAGACGTTAAACCAGAGACCGGGGGGAACCCCGGGGAAAACCACCCCTTACCGAGTCTCCCTGCTTTCCAACCCCACCGAGACCGAAACCCCAGCCCCGGTAACCAGGGAAAAAACCGTAAACCCGGTGCCCATTACTTCACAACCCCCCACCGTGGAAAACCAGACCCGGGGCTTCAAAATGTGGCCCCGTCTCACCCCCAAAACTATTCCGAGTCAGGTATTCCTCCCCAGGTTTCCCGGTGGGGGAATGAGCTGTCCTTTTTTTTTCCGGGACCTTCGGTCCGCTCAAACCCCGGAGATTTCGAGGGTTTTGGGAAAGAAACCCTTTCTTTCACGCCGCTCAAAATCAGGGTCAGGAAGAAGAGAAGACCCCGCCGCTTTTCCTCTCACCCTTTTTCCATTTAGTCACCTTTGTCACAGGAGACGTCCCCCCGGAAAGCCCCCTTTCCCAAGGGAACCCCTCCCCAGTTAGTGGTTTTACTTTAACAATCCGGGGGGAACCCCTTTCCTATTCCCAAAATTTTCCGGGAAAACCCTACATCCCGAGCGGCCCCGTAGAGGGGGAATCCTAAAATCACCTCTAAAAAAATCCGGGACACTTTTGGAGATTCTTCCCCCGATGGGAACAGGAAACTCCAACGTGGGCGTTCCTCGTTTCAAACCCCGATCGTTGCTCCCCGATGATGCTTCCGACGACGGACGAGTTTCCTATTTAGGTTTTACTATTTTTTCCCAGAGACGCTTTCGATGGGGGGGGGCGTCACAGGAAAAAAATTTGGGTTTCGACCCTCCCCCCTCCCCCCGGGAATCGATTTTTCTTCCAAAGATCGAAATTTCCCTTGAATAAGCCTTAAATTTCCGGGCGAGATAGTCATCCCCGTAGATTAAAATGTTTCCCCGACCGCTTCGAGTCTCAGGCAAAACCCCCAAAAAAAGGGGCGAGCCTTCCCGGAAAAGAAAACCCACTGATTTCCAAATCGGGTGACCAGGTTTAAAAAGCTTTCTTCGTTTTCCCCCTACTATCCCAGAGTCCGCCTGGACAAGTTTAAAGGGGTTTCCCGGGCTCGGGGGACCAAAAGGGGGTTTTCCTTTCCCCCCGCAACCAAGAAAAACCTTTTTGTCTTTTAAAAACCGACTTGGTGCCAGAACGGGCATGAAGTTCGCTCCTCACTACTTCTTTTCCCCGAGGTACTGCCCAAAATCTTTTCGGGCAACCGGGTTTACTGAGGAATTTCCCCCGCAAAAGACACAGGTCCCATCGTAAATCTTCTGGGGCCCGATTCTAGGCTTGCGTTTGCCCAAATCCCCAAAGGGTCGCCGTCAGGGCTTCTTGGACAAAAGGAAATTTGGCCCTGGAAAAAACCCATTGGCCCCCCAAAGAGACATTCAACGTCGCTTCAGGGACTTGCCCCCTCTCGGGCCCCGACCTTTTTGGTGGAAAATTCGACGAACAATTTCCCCGCCGAGAAAAAAAGTAAGAAAGAAAAAACAAGGGGGATTCCCCTTTCCCAAGGACTCTCGATTTTCCCAAGCCAGGAAGCCTCCTTCCAGACCATCCTCTCACCCCCAACCCAAAAGGGGTTTCCCGGGACCTCTCGCCGTAAAAGCCTTTACCCCCCAACAACGAGGCAGACCCGGAACCAACCTTCCTTCAGGGGTTTTTCCGGTCCCTTGTCGGTCCTTATTTCTACCCGCGTCCACGGGGGATCTACCCGGGCCCCTTTCCCCGTGGCCCCGGGGGCCTTTTCCCACCCCCAAGCCCTGGGGAAATCCCCACTCTCCCGGGAATAAACTCCCGTCGGTAGGGGGGGGGATTCCTTCATTTCGAAAAACCCAATGGGAGTTTCTCAGCCCGGACCCCGGGGTCCGCAGGTAATACCCCCAAAGGCTACAAACTAGAGTTTACCGTCCTCCCCTTTAAAAGGGGACTTTTCCCCCGGTCAACTCGATCCAAAATCTCGGAGCCCAACGCTAGCCCTGGAAAAGGAGTTTTCCCGGGACCCCTGGGGAAGAAGGTTATACGTCGTAAAAGTTTTTCCGGGCCCAAAAATTTCATCGCCCCCCTTTCTTCCTCACCCCAAAGAAGCCAGATTCCGGGAGCCCCGATAATAAATCTCAAGCCTCTGAACAAAGCGTAATCCGTCCCAAGAGTTTTCCAAAATTTGGAGCCCCTTGCCGTATTTTCAAACCCGTCCCTTACAACGAGGCTCAGGAAAACCTCTATAGACAAAAGGACGCCTATCTCCAAAATCCCCATTCCCCCGTTAACACAGGTTCCGGCTTTTCAGATCCCCGTAAATATGGTTTTTTTGTTCCCGAGCTTTCCCTTCGGCCCTCCACTCCCCCAAGGGGTTTTTCCACAAGGTCCCCAAAAGTCTTCTGGTTTTCCTTTGGGAAGCCAAGGATCCATGTATTCCCCTATCTAGACGACGGCTGTGGTGGGTCCCCTCAGCTAAAGAGACGCCCCGATCTCACCGCCCTACACCGTCTCTCTCCTAGAAATTTGGGGGTGGATCACAATGTCGAAAGTCCTCGCTAACCCCAACTAAAAAACAAATCACCTACCTGGGAGCAGCCCTAAAATTTCCAAAACCGGTACAGCCCCCCCTTCCCCTCGGGGAAGGGGGGGGGGGTTTTTTCCCCCCCCCCCCGTCAGAAGGGCCCTCGGACATGCTCACATTTCCAACGCTCCGGAAAAAAACGTGGCCCCCTTTCTGGGCCTCAGGGCCCAAACCCATGGAGATGTTTTTCCGTTTTGGCCCCCTTCATGAGGCCAATCCAGTTTACCTTCTCGAGTACTTTTTCCCCGTCTCGGGGGTCCGCTGTCAAAGGGGCGTTCCAGTACTTTTTCCCGTAAAAGTCCCCCTACTTGGTGGAGCATCCACACAATATAAAGGGAGACCATTCGGGGAAGCAGCCCCCCCGTCGACGATCCCCCCCCCGAGCTTCGTTTTCCGGAGGGGGAAAGCAGTCTGGGAGTCGGGGGCCCCTGCGGGGCCATGGAACTCGAAAGACTCCCCCCTACATAAAAACCTCCTGGAACAAAAGGCCGTCCCCTACCCACCTCCAAAGGGGGCCCTTTCTCCTCAAAAAACCAGGAGGTACATTCCGTGCGACAACCCACGATTTTCCTACATAAACCCCTCAGGGGGGAAACCCAAGGTCCACCCCCCTTTTTGCACCCCAAACCTGGGATCTCCTTCACTCTGCCGTCTTTTAAAACATCCTCATAAGACCCTCCCATCTCCCCGGCAGGAAAAGGTTTTTGGCAACGCTCTCCCGAAAAAAACCACAGGAAAACGGATGGTCCCAAAGTCTGGGCCAATCACATTTTCCCAAGATTTACGACAAACCTATGCGGGAAACCTGTTCGCAACCCCGTCCAATCCCAAAAATTTTCCCTGTTCTGTACGGGTACTTCCACCCCCAAGCCTGGCCGCCCGACCTCTAGCGATCACATGGGAAAACCCTTTCTTTACGCTTTCCCCCCTTGGTGTTTAAACAAGGCGTACCCTAAGCTGAGGGAGTCCAACACATTTCCCCCTCCTGGTCGCCCCTTTTCCCCCAAAACCACCCGGGGGTTTCCCTCTACTCCTAGGAGTAATGGGAATCCCCCTTCCGGTTTTCCATTCAAACCCAAATTTCTAACTCAGGCGGGGGGGGAAAGTCTGGCACCAGGGCCCTTCAACCCCTCGTCTAGCAGTTTGGGAAAAACTATCACCCAACGTTTCACTATTAAAGGGATTTTTAAAAGGGAAAGGGCTTGGGATAAAGCCTAAAGGTTCCCCCCGCCCCTCTCCCTTGTAAAACTTAGGGACTCTAGTTTGGTCAGGTTTAGGGACTGGTCCCCCGGAAAAAGGTCTCGACCCCGGGATGCACAGTAGGGGCCCATGGGCCGACTTTTTCGTCACGCTGTTTAAGAGGGTAAAAGATCGGGTACGATTAAAAAATTACCTTTTCCGCCATTCTTTAATCCAAAAAGGGTTTTTCCGGAGGGCTTTTCGACGGAAATAATACCCAAATTTTTCACCTGCAAAAGGGGTATGTTCAAAAAAAGGGCCCTCCTGGGAAAAGTCTTCCCCCCTCATGGTAAAATCAACAACGTGTTTACGACTCTGTCTCTCCCTCCATACAAACCCCGATGCATAATCAACCCTCGAGCTACTTAAAAAAAAATCTGTTCTGATAGCCCCCGCATCGGCAGAAAAACGAAAGTAAAACTCCACGCTTTAAAAACCCAAAGAAGGGTTCATTCGCTTCACCCCCAAAACCCCCCAGGGGGCTTTTTGGGTTTCCGGGGATCCACCCTTCCTCACCAAAAAACCGAAACGATTTCTTTCCCCCCCGGGGAAAAATCTCCCCTTCCTAGATTTCGTCAGCATCCCCCATTTCGGAAGATAAGAGAGTGTGCCCAGTCCGAGCCTTGAAAGGGTATTTAAAAAAAGACAAAGCTGATCCAAAATTTTGGGAAAGATTGTTTCTTATCCCGAGATCTCCTTTAATCCCGCGTTCAAAAGACACTTTTTATCCAGATGGTTTTTAAAGGTCACTAGCACACTCATCACATCCCTCCTCCTCTCCAGATAATACAGTCCCCATGCTCATCCCTACGTGCCCATTGCCTCTTCCAAGGCCTGGGTTTAGTGGGAGTTTCTCTAGATAACATCTTACGAGGCAGCGCTTGGAACCCCCTTCACCTTCGTGTGCGATGCTACTATCAAGATGTTTCATCTCCCAAGAGGGCGCCTTCCGCCATGAGCTTGTTCTAGAGTTCCCGGACCACCGCCCGCCAGTCCCTTCCCACCCATTCTTCTTCGTGCTAATCTGGATTACAGTTAGGTAAATAGGGATGTAAGAAGAGCGAAATAGCTCACCCAAGACCTCCTGGTTTGGAGTCTATGAGCGTTTGTACTTTACCCTCCCCCTATTTACAAATAACAACAACTCCGCCGCTCCCGGGTCCCCTTGGACCTTTTTTGACGGGAATCCTCCCACTACTTAAACAACAAAACCCGCTCTCTGGTCCTCCTCTCGCCTCAGACAAGACGCTCCCTTCTCTACCATCCTGACTTTCCGCTCGAACGCCGATTACGAAACACCTCAATGCCCGACTTCCGACGCCTTACCAAGCCCCTCTCGCTGCTCCAAGAGCTCCCTTCGGGTCTCCCGAACCAGCCTTTTCCCCTCTAGGTTGAGATGTGTTTTTTTTCTTTTCCCTCTTGGGCTAGGTTTTGGGCCCTGGTTTTTCCAATTTTAAAAGGGGGTTCCTCCCAGGGGGTTGTATCGGGGGTCCCGTGTTTTCCTCCCACGGGGTAGCCAAACATGTGCAAGTAGACGTTTTTTAGGTTTGTGTAGGCGCCCTCTATAGGCAGGGGAATACGCGGTTGCTTATTGTTTTTTTTGCAGAACGGTTTATTGCAGGCATATGGGTTACACTAGTTAGATAGAAGGGTAGTACAATCGCCTCATATACTCCCCAAACCATGGAGTTTTTGGTTGATTTTCCCCATGGCTTATATTCAGTCATGTGATAATTAATTGGATTTTATACCTTTTTCTTTAACTATGATGTTTCCCTTAAACAGACCAGGGGATGTAGCCCTATGGTGGTGCCCGGTGCTGGACAGTGGGACACCCAGCATACCGATTATTTGCCCCCAACCCGGCACTCCAGGCCAAACACACGTCTCCCCGCCCACCAAAATCGTGCCCTACCAAGACCAAAACTAACCCTAAATTTGTTACTCCCTAAAGTTAAATGAGGAAAAAATGAAAAAGTTAGTTGGCTTCGAAAATGTGGTAGATGCAATGAGGGGTGGGGTGATGGTGCTTTCCCCGATCACAAAAAATTACCCGCACTCAATTTGGCTATCTACATCCCTGAACATGGACATCTGAAAAAACCCATGAAAGATCTTTGTATGGGAAAATAGTGGGAAATTAAAAGAATAGCTTATATTTTTTAAGACAGATGGGGTGTTGTCGGTACTACTCCCCCTTGTAAGCAAACTAATTTAAGGAATAAAGCCTTTTTCTTTTTGAGGAAGTCATTCTTATTTTTAATAATGGCATGTAGACCAGCAGTTTGTTTCAGTATATCTTTTTATGCTCTGGACAAAAGTAGGTTTTTTTTATTAAAAATGAGTCATGTTTGACAATTTGCTTAAGGCCATTCCAGCTGAATCATCAGCATTGGAAGGAAGGCAATCATGGTTCGCATTCTGTTTTGCAGTAATGCGATGCAGTAGTTAATTGTCTTTAAAAGTTTTGTTCATGTTGAAACAGCATTTCATTTTACCATTGTTTTATCCAGCTTCATTTATGAGAAGTATCAAATTTTTTATGCAAAAATATGGCCATGTCATAAAAGAATTCAACAGGAAGTTTTGCACCATTAAAGATTGTCACTCAATTTTATTGCGGTAATCATTTTTGCTGCCCATCATCTATCGCTTTTTTCTGATTTTCATCTCAGTCAGAGTAACGTTATGCAAATTTTTTTGGTACCACAATCCTGTTGCCATCCCTAGTGACCATTTATTGTATTTTCAGTTATCATTGTCCACACGGGATTGACATTTGCGAAATCCTCACCCCTTTTCTACGTGTACAATTACTGCTGTGTAGAAGCTGGGACATTTTTGCATTTTTATAAAAATCTTCATGGATGTACAGTAGTTGCCTTTGTATAACAGAACAGTGTTATTTAACGAAACTTTTGATCTCAATTGGATTGACTTTTAATTTAACTATACTTCTAGTAGTGGTGGAATATTTGGCAAGGTTTTTGGCACATGCAGTGAACTATTTAGCAAAGTATAATCTTTATATGATTAAACATCTTTCGTTGACCCTTTAATCAGATAGGTACCCGGTTTGCTTCCCCCGCGTCCTTACTTTTTTATACAATTTTAAGCTTAGTAATGCCTTGTGTACCGTTCATTCCATTCGTTGTTCCCTTCACCTTATATCTTTGTGCCTTACATAGAACCTCTCCTACCTCCTCTCTCCCTTCCAAAAACTAAAAAAAAAAAATAAAGAAAAAAATAAGGTACTTATATGAGACTTCCAAACATCTGAAGGTACTGTAACCAAAGTTCTGTACTACAAGTACAGTACAGGAGGAATTCTTTCTCTCCATTTGAAAGCCAAAAATACATCAGTTTGGCTCAGTTAATATCAAAGTTTCATCTTTTTTGTAGACATATGCCATTTCAAGTCCTGTGGAAAATGAGTTTTTGGTAGGTTAGGCTTGAATCATGAGGGCATGAGATTATGTTTCACAAATGTAAAAAGGCAGATAAGTCACATTTTTCAAGCTGGGGAAATTGGGACAGAAGAAAAATCCGCCAGGCCCATACTCCAGATGAAAAGGGGAGGTAATTTGAGATATAAGTGTTATTAGAACAGGCAGGTGGTAGAATGGACTGGAAAGAACTGATCTAATTATCGGGGGCAGCTTAGGGTTTTCTTGTATCTGTTCGTTTGGAAGATATAGGAAAGGGACACAAAAATGGAAGATCTGGGAAGGAAAAGTCATTCTGTTGTCTGTTGTGATCTCTTAAAGTTTCAGTTTCTCTGCAGGCTGCAAGAGAGTATATGGATCGGAACTGATGGAGAAACATGAAAAATGTACACATTCTGTAAAGAAAGGATAGTAGAAAAGAGAATGACAGACAGAGATGGGAGGTAGAGAATTGGATCAGATTTGGTGGTTTTGATGAAACTAGAAGGCAGAAATTTAATTACTCTTGGGTAATGTATGGCTAGTGTACCAAAGTGACCCATATATCCCTGTGGTAGAATACAGAAGTGATACTGTATTAAAGAGAATAACCCTGGTAGTTTTGATTAATTTCATGATACTGGAACTAATCTGGGTTTAGGCAAAGGAGGTTTCAATCTGTGAAAGTTTGAAATGCAAACTTTTAGAGAGAACGCTATGTTGCATGCCTTTTTGTGATTGGTCCAAGCTCAAGCTTACCAACAATTTTGTATGCTATGGTTTAGATGGGTACTTATTGTATGCTATGTGTTTAATATCATATAAAAAGTTGTAATATACTGTAAATATGCAGGCCTCGAATTCTAAATTTTTAAGGGCACAGCCATTTTGACCTCAAGGATCAGGGCAAATCTGGGGGCACCACGGCCAAAGGGTAGGGCAGCAAGGCCAAACTTTAATTTGTTGATAGGGCACCAAGGCCATATACACAATCGGCTCTTATTAGTTACACTTCGGCCGATTATTTTTGCTTAATGTGCTTTTAGTCATTGTCCAACTTCATTCTGGTTATACGAAGTTTTTCTCCCCATGTTTTGCTTGGATACCTTTTCATCCAAAACGATGTTTATCAACCTGTTTAATGACCAAATAAAGTTTCAAAAACAAATTGTCAGTTTCATCATAGTACATAATTCTGTGAATGTGAATTGATCTTCAGTGAAACCAGGGCGTTAACTAATCCCCAAACACTATAGTGCCTTTGTGCTTGTTATCCTGTTTAAAGCAGTAGTCCAAATTTTCTGCATATTAGTACACAAAATAACTTTACAAATTGATTCAGGTTTCCCAGCTTAGACCGTATTAAAATCTTAGTCCAAGCCACACCCCAAAACTTATGTTAATACAGAAATACAGTTCAGAAAGTGCCATAATATTTCAAAGTGCCCTGGCTATTGTTTTGCGCACTTCGTGTGGCCTTTACTAAATAAACAGTGTGATGGCTCGCATGTGTTTGTTTTGAATGATTTAGTTTTCATTGCAATACATAATGCATGCATGCACGGCCATAAATCTACGTATTAAATTATCGGTTCGAAGCATGTAATGCCGCATACAAATGGATTACAACATTCCAAATTGAGTGGGTCTGACTTTTGTGCACAGCTCTTCGCGCCACGATTGAGACATCCTTTTGGAAAAAAAATCACACAGTACAAAGCACGCTTTTACCTCTAAAAATTTTTACTTTCTCTAAAACACCCACTGTTACTACCATAAACTTATGAGGTAAACTGGAATAATTAGCGGTGAATGCAGCCTTTGAAAAATACTGTATTTCTATTACGTAACACGCCCCATGTTCTTCGCATATCTCAGGGGCGACTACTCTCAGAGTATGTGTAGCCTAAGGTATGGGTGTTTTCATACAATTACGGACCTACACATACACTGATTTTACCGTTGCGTTCATCGTGCTTGTTCACTTCAACTTCTGTACAGTACAGAACACGGACATAACTTACAGATATCCATTTTTGTGCACATTCTGGTTACGTACAACAAACGTACGAGAGTAGTGACTGCGAATTTGATAGTAACATTCTTTTATCTATAATTTTTAGCCAGTGAAGGAATTGTGTTAAAATGAACGCTAACGTTTTGATCAGGGGATATAAATTTTTGAAAGTTTGTAAACAGGGGGAAGGGCATGGCATTGACAATCAGCTATAAGGCTGTGAGGGGCACCGCAGCCATAGTAAGACGGCTCTTACGGCCATGATTGGCAGCAAGCTCTTTTGAAAATTGCAGGGCACCGAGGCCAATTGAAGGGGCAACCACGACCATGGCCGCGGTGGCCGCTGTTAAATTCGAGGCCTGAAATATGTTTCTGAACCAAGAAAAGTTTTTACCTTCAAGAAAAAAAAAGGAGGTAGTTTCCAAAGCGGGATCCTTTTGAATGGTTCAAGCATGAGAGAAGTTACAGGGCTGTATGATAGGTTTCAAACAGGCATTTAGTATTGTACCCATGGAAGGAGTAGCCCGATATTTCTCATACCTGTATTTTAAATTTTCATTCTTAGCTGATAACATCTGACACCTATACTTGAAAAAATTAATATTTATATCACCCCGTCCTTACCTCCTATTTACATATGTAACCCTCACCTACCCACAGTATTACTGTACCTGGCAAATGAAAGAAAGCTTAGTGGAAGAGAGCCCACCAGCAGGCAGGGCTCTCCATTCTCCATTTGCCCTCCAAAAGTCTGTGTCGCAGTTCTTTCATCTGGCCAAGAATTTGACCATTTTGCAATGGATTTTGCTGTTTTCGGATTTTTTTCTCTAAGAAGATGGCTTCAGAATTTTCAACAATTGGCCCAAAGTGGTTTTTGGATGAGTAAAATTAATATTTGAAACATTAAACCACAAACTGTGTGGCTCTTCCACTGTGAGTGCTGTTTGTTTGCATTAGGTAAAATGTTGGGCTTATAGTCGAACATACTAAAATAACTAAAGAAGTATAGGAAGAGTAGTATGGGTTAGGTGGTATCAGCATCTTAGGTACTGATGTTTCTGATATCTCTGCAGGATGAAAAATTGGGATTATCTGTCAGTACTGTTTTTGAATACCAGTGATTGATTCAGCACTACTACTGGCATTAAATATGAAGAGGATCTACATTGAGATTACTGTAGGCTCCATGGATCTTTTCTTAGAAAAAGATGAAAGGGCCACCTCCCTATTAGGATAGGTTGGGAAGGGGTTCCATACTGTTTAAAGGCAATAGGCAGTCGCCTCAGAGTTGCTTTGAAAAATGGGGAAACTTGCAAAACTCCTTTATATATTTGTTGTACTTGTAGCC
>JAIZAY010000747.1:0-31723 GCA_029531755.1 Holothuria leucospilota | reverse complement strand
GCGCCTATATGGAAGCCTTTAATTCCCTTCAGGGTTGGCGCCAGGATTTCCCCGACAGGGGGACGAACAACCCAAAGCCTCAACGAGGCCGATAGAGTGTCGAAACGAAGCGTGAAGGAAAAATCTGGCGCGCGAAGCGCGCCGAAAATTTTGGGCTCTATTTCGAGAAAATTTGAAAAAAAATTGGGCTTTTACCATGGAAAATTTAAAAAGAGATGGGTTTTTAGAGAAAAAAATTGGAAAATTTGGGGGTTTTATTGAAGATTTTGCCCTAATTTAGACCAAAATTAAGTAAATAATCGGGGCGACTGGGTTTTGTCGGGGACTACATATTTTATCGTATAAATAACAGCTCCCCGACGAAATCTGCAAATTTCCTCGAAGGGGGCCATGGCCCCTCTGCTAGAGACCCTATAGTGGGAGAGATTGGCCAACCATTGTTCTCAGATACGCATTCTGATTGGACGAAATATATGGGCACCATTTTGGAGCCAAAGTACGAGCTTGCAAGATCATGCATGTCTAGCCTATGTACATTCGAGAAGTTCTGCAGGCTGTACTGTACGTACGGCAGGACGTACGCATCCTATGTAAGATAGACATGTTTTGTTTCCAAAATTGCGGCCAGGTTGTGCTGCATTTGGATGCACGAACAGACCAGAAAAGGGTTACAAGTTGTATAGATTCCCATCCTGTACAAAAAGAAGGCTTCGGTGGGCTCTAAAAGTTAGAAGGTTCAATTGGAATCCATCAAATAGCGATCACTTATGCGACGTAACTACAGTATACAATTTAGTAATACATGTAGGCCTAACGTTAGAGTAGGCTTAGCCTTAGAGTTAGATTACTGAGACGCTCTGTACAAGGCCTAGCCTATCCGTATACGGCCGTTCCATCTCTATATTCCGACTGCTTGTTATTCCAACACATAAACTCATATACAACTCCTAACCCTTTGGCCTAACCGGCTAACCCTAATCCTAGTACCAACCCTATTGGAGAGTTTTCGGAACATCCTTATAGGGACGTTGGAATACCAGAGCTGCAGTCCCCAGTCATAGGTGTAGGAGCAGTGGCGTATTTAGGGGAGGCCATTGAGCCATACCCCCACCCCTCACTGATGTCGATTTTTTTTAACTTCCTAAACTACCTAAGTTTTTAACACGAATTTTACTGCAAATGGTAGCATATCTGGCACCAGATTGCATGTAAGGACACCTAATTTTCCAAAAATATTCAAAGGGGAGGGGGCACCCCACTGGGCCATCGTTCCCCCTCACTGATGCCGATGTTTTGTTTTAGTTCCTAAAAATACGTCAATTTTTTAACACAAATTTTACTTCAAATGTAGCCTATGTGGCACAAGATTGCATGTAAGGACACCCAATTTTTCAAAAAATTTCATAGGGGAGGGGGACACAATAACAGATCAAACATTACTCCTGGATCTATTAGTAACATGAGAAAAGCATTTGCGTACATTTGCGAAACATTTGCGTACCTTTCTGACTTTGATGTAGGTTTTTACATGGAATACACCCTGGTCAGTCACAATCTTATAAAACCTAGGCCTAGGCCCATGGGCGTCAATCCTGGGCGGACAGAGGGACACGTCTCCCACATTTTGCAAATACACCCATTGACTTAAGATTTTTACACAGTAAATTTTTGACAGAAGTGGCCATGCCCGCCCCACTCGATAAAGATTAACGCCCATGCCTAGGCCTTTCCATAAAATGAAAAGCCTCACTAGGAAGTGCTCCCCTACATTTACCCCATCCCCAGACCTCTCCTGAATCTTTCACTAAAATAGGAAAAATCTTAAATGATTCGGTCAACTTGCTTGAACTTTCAACAAAAAGCACCATTTTGCATGTATGCCATCCTGCATTAACGTACTAGTAGTTTTCTTAGAAAGAAGGGGTCGACCCACCCCTCCCCTTTTTTTACAAGCACAAAAATAAGACACACTAAAATGAGATTTTTTTAAAAATAAAATCACTTTTAAAAGTGTCAAAATAGCATACACCATTCTGCATTTTCGTCACTTTCTATTAGCAAAAGTTACTCCAAATGGAGGGTGGTATCCCCTCCCTCTAGACCCCTCCCAGGACGGCTTTTGTTGCACCGGGTGACAAACTAAAGGATCCAGCGGACAGTGCCAGCCAGAGTCAACCAATACGAATGATTGTCACAAGAGAACAGAACGCTGGAACTCACTTTGTTTTACATATTGTACGGAAAACTGTACGCACACAGTGTATATGATATCTGGCCATAGTTAACATTTGGCTCCAAAATGGCGCCCATGAAATAAGTTGGCCAATCTCTCCCACTATAGGGTCTCTACCCTCTGCCCCCAACTGGCGCCACCACTGATTCCCTTTCTCTCTCCGAGTTGCCGACGGACTCAGTCATTCGTCCAATTACACCGACGGCCCCGTTGATACGGCCGTATACGGCCGTCACATGCATAATCAGTTTGCCGACGGGCCTTCAACTTGAATGGGCCAATAAGATGAAGAGCTGAAAATCTAAACAGCCGATAACAGACTGGCCACGCGCTCCCGTTCTCTCTTTCTCTTTTTTCCTTTCATTCTCCCTCTTCTTTTTTACTCTCTTCCTTTCCTTTCCCTTCTCTCTTTTTTCCTACTTTCCTCTTTTCCTCTTCCTTTCCTTTCCCTCTCCTTTTTTTGCCGACAGACCGAAAATTTGCCGACGGGCGACCAAATATTGGGGGGTGTGACACCCCACACCCCCCGCTCGCTACGGCCCTGACCCCCCAAGCAGTAAACGTTTGTCTCCTTGGAAAAGCCCCTTTAGTAGGGCAGATAAATGCATTTTTTTTGGTAAAATCGTTCACAAGTGGAAAGAAGCACCAAAACTTGGATGCATGCTCCTTAGGAATCGCTCTTTTGAAAAAATCCGTTAGCCACTCAGAATTCAAAATGGCGGCCGATTTTCCAAAATGGCCGCCATTTTCCGTTTGTAAATACTATCTCAGACACAATTTTGTGCAGAAAATATTCCTACAAATATTTTTGAGGGATCTAATCTTAAAATTCGGTCATATTTTTAACAAAACTTCCAATATTAATTTTTGGGATTGTTTTGGCCGGACTCAGGTCAGTCAAGATGGCGGAAAAGCAAAATGGCCGCCAAAATGAATGAAATATTTTCAAAAATTGTATAAAAAACAGTGTAAGTTTCCAAAATCCCAATCCGTAATGGTGTAAATTAAGATATTACAATTAAGACTGCGTTTTACAATCCTTGGCGCAAGAGTACTTGCCAGCCAATATGGCGGAAAATCGCCGAAAGAGTAAACACAATAAAGTAAAAACTCCCCCTCCATAAAAAAAATTTAAATAATATACAAAAAATTCACAAAAAATAATAATTAAAAATATGTTTCAATTGTAAATCCTAAATATCGTTATTTAGTGTTGCTAATAAAATTCAAAGCATGGTTTCTGATAGGTAATGCAAGACCTCAGTCCAACAAAGATGGCGGAAACAACAGAATGGCAGCCAATATAACTATCATAATGTGTAAAAATAATGAGAAATAATCATTAAAAATACTTTCGACAAAGTTTCCCTTAACATCTGGCCATATTTCATGACAAATAATCTAAAATGATTTTTAAAATGTTTCTTTTGGATTCAGATCAACCAATATGGCGGAAAAGCAAAATGGCTGCCAATGCAATAATTATGTCAATATATTATAATAATAGGAAAAATAATTATTAAAAAATACTTTATACACAGGTAAACCTAATTTGTGCCCATATTCTATTGCAAATATTCTTAAGGTATTTTTCTGGACATTTTTGGTAGGATCCGGGACAACCAAGATGGCGGAAATAGCAAAATGGCCGCTAATGTTAAAATTTCAATAAATGAAAATAATAGGGAAAATAATCCTAAAAAATATATTTGTGATAATTGCTCTTTATATTTGGCCATATTTTGAGCCAAATATATCAAACATATTTTTCAAAACATTTTGTTGGAACTCCGTTCAATCAAGATGGCGTAAGAAGCAGAATGACCGCCACTTGTATAATTACAATGTTTTATATTAATAAGGAAAATAATCCGTAAAAAATATTTTTAACACATTTAAACCTAAAGTCTGGCCATAATCTGTAATAAATATTCAAAACGAATTTTTCTGGACATGTTTTACAGGTTCCAGGCCAACCAAGATGGCGGAAATAGCAAAATGGCCGCTGATATAGTTATCTTAATTATAACTATCCTAATTGTATGAGCTGCCATTTTGCTATTTCCGCCATCTTGGTTGACCTGTATCCTGCAAATATGTCCAGAAAAATACTTTCTTAATATTTATTACAGAATATGGACTGAATTTAGGTTTTAATGTGTTGAAAATACTTTTAAGGATTATTTTCTTTATTATTATGCTATATTGTATCTATACCAATGGGCGGCCGTTTTGCATTTTCCGCCATCTTGGTTGATATGAATTGCAACAAAAATGTTCTACAAAATGTTTTTATATTATTTGGCATAAAATATGGCCATATATTAAAAGCAAGTGTGACAAACATATTTTTCATAAGTATTTTTATCATTATTTCAATGTACTGTAACGATGTAATAGTTATATGGAAGGCCATTTTGTTAGTTTTGCCACCTTGGTTTACCAGGAACCTGCAAAACATATCCAGAAAAAACTTTCTGAATATTTATTGAAGAGTTTGGCCAGAATTTAGGTTTAAATGTGGTAAAAAGACATTTTACAGATTATTTTCCTTATTAATATAAAATATTGTAATTATACCACGTGGCGGCAAGTTTGCTTCTTCCGCCATCTTGGTTGACTTGAATTCCAACAAAAATATTTTAAAAAATATTTTTGATATATTTGGCTCAAAATGTGTAAAGAACAACAAAATGTATAAAGAACAACTGTCACAAATATATTTTTAAGGATTATTTTCTGTATTATTATAATTTAATGAAATTTTAACATTAGCGGCCATTTTGCTAATTCTGTCATCTTGATTGACCCAGATCCTGCAAAAAATGTCCAGAAAAATACCTTTTTGAATATTTACAATATAATATGGGCACAGATTAGGTTTACCTGTGTATGAAGTATTTTTTAATAATTATTTTTCCTATTATTATAATACATTGACATAATTATTACATTGGGGGCCATTTTGCTTTTTCCGCCATATTGGTTGACCTGAATCCAAAAGAAGTATTTCAAAAAGTCTTTTGCATTATTTGTCATGAAACATGGCCAGATATTAAGGGCAACTGTATCAAAAGTATTTTAAATGATTATTTCTCATATTATTTTTATACATTATGATCGTTATATTAGCGGCCATTTTGTTATTTCCACCATCTTGGTTAGTTAAAAGTCCAGTATAACATATCAAAAATTATGCTTTGAATTTTATTTACAATCTGCTGTAAAGATATTTAGGGTTTTCATTCGAAATATATTTTTAACGACTATTTTCTGAGTTTTTTGCATTTTTTGTTATTATTTTCTTATTTTAGGTGCTTTTGGTTCTTCTGTGCTTTTCTGCCATATTGGCTGTCAAGTACTCTTGTGCCAAGGATTGTAAAATTCAGCCTTAGTCATAAAACATTAATTCACACCATTTTGATTGGGGATTTGGAAATTTACAATGTTTTTAGCCAATTTTTGGACATATTTCGTTCAATTTGGCGGCCATTTTGCTTTTCCGACATCTTGGTTGACCTGAATCCCGCCCTAACAAGGTTTCTACTTTTTTAAATATGAGTTTTCTGTAGTCTAAAACCTATTATTTGACACCAGAGTTATTAAAATCAACCTGGGAAGTGAAAATCTATGGCAAACTATATTATTCTTTGGCCAAAATGGCAGCCATGTTGAAAAATGGCGGCCATTTTGAAATTTACGTGGCTAACGGTATTTTTCAAAAGAGAGATCCAAGAGGTACAGTCTGTCAAATTTTGGTGCTCCTTTCCGGAAGTGAATGATTTTTCCACTTATCTGCCCTACTACTTCAAGATAAAAGAAACTGTGACATCTTGGACACTCAATCATAGTACAAGTGGTACAAGAAGTAAGCTACTAGACTAGTCTTTGGAAAGTTAACTTTCAAACATTTTAAAATGTTAAAAGCAAAACAGTCATTAACTTTCTGTGAAAGATGTTGTCATCTTACACTTTTTTCTAATTTTCCTCTCATTGGAAGTGCGGTAAACCTCTACAAAACTAAAATTTTAAAATTAACAGTTAAGAAGTGTCATTTCCCTGCATTCTGGGAGCATTTTTCCCAATAATTTTTTCTGCGCACCAGCTGGTTTATGATGGCTCTCTCACTCTGAAGCCTCCAAGTCGCACCGGGGAAAGAAAAAAAGGGGATACGCCCTTCCACACACGCACGCGCTTGCACACACACAAACGCACACACAAAACACGTAATCTTGATTCAATGCCTTCGGCATTTAATAAAAAACATCAAAGTCACTATTTTGGGTTTGTTTCCTGGGCCCCCATCTTGCCTCTGTCCTTAGCTGGAACCCCAACGAACGACACCGACTGCACTCGAAATTCGTGCCTTGTAAACCAAGTGTGCTTTGTAAAAAAGTTAAACGTAATTCAGAGAAAGGGTAACTCCCTCGATTTCGTAACAGACTATGGATACTCGCTCACAAAACTCTGGTTTTATGACAACGATTTATGATGCAAGCAAATTACCTTATGTAAAAACAGTAAACGGTGACAGCTTCACAATGGATAGAGGGCGCATGTTTCCTTCAGCGCGTCCTATCCTAGACAGGGGCTCTCGGTGACCCTCTGTGCACTGACGTAAGTAAAGCCCCTGCCTTCCAGCGGCCGTCTAGGGAAAGAAGTATTTCATTTCAGTGGACAAAAAACGGGGGACTACACACTGAAGCGAAGGTTCACTTGATGGAAAGTTTGCTAGACTGAAGGTCCCCTTGGACGAAAACCTACTTTGGGTTAGAAGTATAAGGTTGAATTAGATACAGAATAAGGTTTACGGTTGGCTTAGGATTATCCTCGGCTAGGATTAGGGTTTTGTAAGGATTATGGTTAGGGTTAGGATTAAATTAGGATCTTCGGTCTAGTGAACCTTCTATCTAGGGAACCCTGCCCAATAAAACGGAACAAAACAACCCAAGGCGCCACCCGATAAAGTACCGTCCGGTGCAGGTCACCATCCGCCAGGCTCTAATTACCAGATAATCTTCTTTAACCATCGGGCCGCCGGGTAGTTTTTAGCAATGAGCTTACCGAAAACTGTGCCCATCCAGTGGACAAGGTGCCCATTTTTAGTTTCCCCTGACGCCCCTCCCTACTTTATTTTTCCATGTGTCGTACACAGTTGTAAAGATTGTTGTACTCCTGTTTGTCCAAAATACTAACAATTGTACCAGAGTACCTCCACCAGTGCTGGAACACTCGAAACCGGTCTCGGTCTTGAGACCGGTCTCGAGTCCCGATTGTCGGGACTCGTGACTCGGACTCGAACTCGGCTCTCACGACTCGGACTCGGACTCGATCGACATGACTCGGGGACTCGGGCCGAGACCGGGTACGAGACCGACTATATTTCCCCACGACCGTAAAACTTTGGTAGGAACTGAGGGAAAAAAATTGGCGAAAATATTATGCACACTACGTGTACATACAATATCGTTGCTACATGTTACGTACTGAAACGGAAAGCACCCTTTAAAACACTGTCCTAGTATCTCTCTGGAATGTCATGAATATTCAGTTCTTTTGTTCAGGCCAAATTGGTATTTAGTGGAAGTTTACTAGTTCTGATTATTCATTTACATGCTGTTGTATTGCATTTTGTTGGTAAACTTAGTCACCTATCTTTTCCCCAGAGTAATGCTGTAAAAATATTAGTAAATCCTTTGTTTTTAGGCTAAGAATTCCCTTCATTACTGCTTGTGTGTATGTTTTGCAAATATGTAACATCTGTTCACCCATTACCTGTGGTCAGGCTGGAGAAGCGCAGTGCTCCTCCTACAGGTCGCTGAGTGACTTGACCTTTCGGTTTGCTCTGGCAAAAGAAAGTCTTACACTCTGGTAACATCAACAAATGTTATCTATGTCTTCTCTACCTGGTCACGTTACGATCTGGTGGCAGCTGGTGAGGATGGACTTAAAGGCCAGAAGCAGTCGCCCCAAACTTATTTTGAAACAATAGCTAAATGTCACAAATTTCTTCTTATTTCGCTTCCAAGTATCTTTCATGATATTTTAGGACATAAATACTGCATATTCAAGGTAAACCAAGCAGTTGCTCTTTGTAAATTTTACAATTGAGTGAGAAAAATACTTTCACATGATTCTCAAGAGCCATTCAGGAAATAGGATAGTCTACTATACAATTCTTTTTTGGGATGACTGCATTCTCCCTTTAAGCTCTATTGTAACTGAAGATACAGGATGCATGGCATACCCGGCCTGTTGGCCTATTGCAAAGGAGTAGGCACAAGTGAGCAGAATGCATGGCTTAGCCGGCCTGTTTGCTTTGTGTTACCAAGGGAACCTAACTGGACGGAGGCACCGACCAGGCGTACTGAGGCTGGAGTTGGAGAAGAAGCTGGACTCGCAGAGGTGGAAGGCACCACTGGCCTAACTGGAAGAGAAGGAGTGCAATCCTGTTTAAGCAGAGGGCTGATGAGAGAGGAGATCACAGCACCTACAATCCTGGGAATACTGGCCTGCCGTGCAAACTACTTGGTCGACAGACTGCTGCAAACCTGCATTAGAAGCTGGAAAGTTCAGAGAGTGGCTGGAGAGAATAAAACAGAGTTTCTCTCACCCTATTAGGATCATTTTAGGTTACTGAGGCTGGCACCGATAACAAAGGCAATGCATAACAGCATGGAAAGGAATGTTTCCAGCCAAGGTAAAACTGTATGCACTCGGAGGTGAATTACCTACCTGGTGTCTGATTTCACTGTCAACTGGTCCGCAAAAATGAACTGGCCGTGTGCACATCTTGTCCCCCACCGCCGTCAATTGAGTACACCCTGTCCCAGACATGAACTTTGAAATTTTATAAACATGGATCCCTGAAACTTTTGAGACTTGGAGTGTAATCACCTGTGGCTGTATGTGGATGGACAAGTTTTAGTTAATCACGTCAAGAAACTGGGTCAAATTAGGGATTCGCGTTATCAGTAACTACATTCGAGTCAAGACGGACCCAAGAACTGGGTCGCGATAAAGATGTTTTTAAGTTTAATGTCATTTCATGTATGTATTTTCTATGTTTATGATTGTTCTAATTTTATGTGATTTCTGAAGAAAATGATTGTTTGCTTGTGCACTAATAAGAGCATGTATTTTAAGACGGCTACCTGTATGATTCCATGTAATCTCATTTGATTCAAGCATATGTCACTTTGGTTATGTATGATGTTATTGAATGTACAATTTTATGTCACATGGTCATGCACAATTCATGTATTCATGTATGCGATTACTGTCCCAATGACTCGTACAACCTTATATGTTTAATTCTTACATTAAGAATTCATTGCATTGTATATAAATGTAAATAGCTTTTTGCATTCCCTTAAATTTACTCATGTTATCTTTTAGGAAGAAGCTTCGTTTTAGCCTTGAGCAGAACTCGGGTCGAGTTCTAGTAAGAAGGGGATAGTGAAACGGAAAGCACCCTTTAATACACAGTCCTAGTATCTCTCTGGAATGTCATGAATATTCAGTTCTTTTGTTCAGGCCAAATTGGTATTTATTGGAAGTTTACAAGTTCTGATTATTCATTTACATGCTGTTGTATTGCATTTTGTTGGTAAACTTAGTCACCTATCTTTTCCCCAGAGTAATGCTGTAAAAATATTAGTAAATCCCTTGCTTTTAGGCTAAGAATTCCCTTCATTACTGGTTGTGTGCATGTTTTGCAAATTAAACTAGTGGCGAAGTCTGAAAATTTTCGAACCCCCGGTACAACTTTGTCAAAGTTGACACCTACCCTTGAAATGTTCCTTAGGATGTCAGTATTCATTTTCTGTTGGTTGTCACCTTTTAAATTTACCCGAACATGGTAATTAGGAGGGTCAAAGGTCACGAGTCTATTTTCACCCAAACTTCAACAATCTTGGTACTATACGTGTGTGCTTCACCTTCAGTTCGTTTTAATGGGGAGGCTTTACCTTGAGTCTGGTGTGGTAAATATTTTAAATAAATTTACAATAAGCATCCCTGAACTCCAATCAATGTATAAAACCCTTAATTATCAATATTTACTATGGTTTCATTGAATATTTTCATTGAATTTAGTTTAGTTTTTCCCATTACAAATTTACACGATATGATATTTTAATGCATCTTATACATGTTTTTCCACGTGGAGATAAAGCGTCTCTCAATAAACACAAGGTAAGATCGTTATAAGTTCTACATTGCAATATAATGCTCTCCTTGGATAAAATTGATCTGTCAAATTTTTGACTGCATAGCGGCTCTCTTTAACTTCTGCCACACAGGGTAACCGTAGCGAAGGGCTAAACGAAAAACCCCGTCAGCTATGTGCGGACGTAGTCAAATTTAGACACCATATCTGGAAAGGTTAACGAAAAAATGTGGCTATGGTGTTTCGCTTCAGTGCTTTCAAGTTATCACTTGTGGTAAACAAATTAAGATTTTCTCATATAGACGAGGTTTCTGACCATACTTTTTTGAAAGCCTTTAGACTATATGGCGTTGAAAAATATACATCTGGCAGTTTTCATGTTGAGCTTCTGAAGGCGAAAAATCAGAATGGTCATTACAAACGGAATGCACTCTGTAAGTAGGAGAAGTAGTGCTGAACAGCTGAGTTTTTTCATTGTAAAAATTGCGAATCCCATATCAGATGTAAGAATAAAATGCAATACTCCACCTTCAAAATGTGTCACTAAAATCTTGCCCTAAATGGGTCAAAGGGGGTAAACAATTAACATATTCTTTGCTTTTCATAAAAAGAAACATTTTGAGTATCATGTCAATTGAAACTGCCTTCATTAATCTGCATATGAAAAACCGAATCACCAAACCCTCTTGGAGCCAGTTTCATCCAGGCCCTTAGCCAGCCAACGTGCTGAAGGGGGCGAGAAAGTTCCCAGCCTGTCAGAGGGAAAATCATTTTCAAGGCACGAGATGTGTTAACATAAAAGGCAAAAGTAATTTTTGTTCCTACAGTTTCTACCAGGCGTAAATTTTTGTGGGTTCCTCCACTGCTCCTAAGTTATGGACCTGTATTTTCGAACAGAGTACCCGTTCTCCCGATTGTTCAACTGGTCAACACATGGTTGCTTTTAGGTTATATCTGAATCTGGTTGATCCGTGATTTAGCCAACCAATTTATGTGCTTGTTGCCAAGCTGAAAGAATAATTGGTGGCAACGCATCTTCTCCCAAAAACCCTCGAGTTTGCTGAATGCTTCTTACCTCCAATCATTTGTCGACAAAACGCATATTGTGATAGACAAAAAGCATAATATCAGTCCTTAGAAAGGAACCTGTTTTCTAAATATCCGCCTCATGATGCTATATTTGGCTGGAATTAAACACGTAATCCCTAATTGTGATTACTAAACACTGTCTTTATAACTTTACCAAAATGAAAGCAAGATCATAGCCTATATGAATTTGTACCGTATTAACAGCCCCTCTACAAGCTTCATTGAATTCATCTCAACATAATCATTTTTTGAGAACTGTGAATTATTTAATTTAAAGTTTTTTTTTGCAAGTAAAATCAAGTCTTGGTATGGATATATGCCATTTCCATGTCCAGACTTGAAAACAACATAGACCGGTGCGAGAATTAGTCACTGGCTTTCCAATACAGGGAAACAACTTTTAATATATTGCTTTATAATCACAAATTATTAAAGGTTTATTCACCAGTAAACAAAATGAATTAATTTCATGTAACAATTATGATGGGTGTAAGGGACACTTTATAGGGGGAGGAGGAGGCTAAGCCGTTTGCCCGAAAAACTGTAATAATCAGACCAATGGCCGGATTTTCACAAAATGTGCCAGAGAAATAGGATTTTTTACCAAATTCCTGCTGACCAAGTTCCGTTACGACTAAGTTCCAATTCCCTCTCATAAAAAGATAGAAAAATGTGTGTTGAAACAAAACGAAAGCGTACTTTGTCAGTTTGTAGCGGTAAAATGATTAGTTGCATGCCTTCCCGAGCAAAGACGCTTTCTGCCTTAATAAAATTTACCATCATGTTCGAAAACATTTAGACAAATATTTACTGTTTTTGCATGGGATATTGCTACAACCTACCCCTTTTCGCTGATCTGGTTCATGTTGGCAAATAGTAATTGCAATGAAAGAAACACCGTAATGTATTTAATAAATAATTAAGTCAATTAATTTAGTTAGGCTATGTGATTTCACACATTTAATCTAATCAATGCAATGGTTCCACACATCCTAACAACCGAAACAAAAATTCAAATTTCTCTGATACAGCTACGAAAATAGCCTACATGTCATGGTAGGTTTATAAATATTTTCATTATGTTCCACTTAATTTTAAGGATTGCAAGTTCTCGACATTGGTAGGGGCGGAGGCCATAGTTCAAAAACCAGGAAAAAAACGATCGACTACTGAGAGGATGGTGAGTAAACATTTCGGAGCTATTTGGGCGGCACAAATTTAGGGCTTTTTAATGGAGAAATTTCATAATTTGGTATTTTTATTGAAGTAAATTTAAAAATTTGGTTTTTTTTATTGAAGTAAATGTTAAAGGTGAGGTTTGCAATTTATTTTGAAAAATAGCCCTCTTTGAGAGGACCGTAATTCAACTAAACTGTTGGGACGACCAGTCGCCGTCGGAGATTAAAAACTTCATCGCACACACTCATTCTCCTTAAAAAAAATTTAAAACTTTTCCCGACGAAGGCCTCAACCTTTTTCGAAGGGAGCATGGCCTCCTCACCCCACCTGGCCCCACCCCTGACAAAGTTGCTTTAAAACATCTGAACAAATGTTGTTTGAAGTCATATGATTTTGTGAAGGGTCCTTATGGGGAAAAACGTAAAATGCAGATCAAGTTTAAAAGGTGCGGCCTTTAATGACCTTTGACCTTAAAAATATGTTCGGAAACTAAAGAAACATTCAAAGGTTGTATTTTAAACATCACTTGTCCATAGTTTACAGAACGCGTGGGGTAGTTTCTGGACCAGGGGTGGTGCCAGGATTTGCCTGAAGGGGGGCCAAGCTCCCCGACGGGGGGCGGCAACCCAAAGCCTTGATGAGGGCGATATAGTGCCGAAACGATGCTTGAAGCAAAATTTTGGCGCGCGAAATGCGCCGAAAATTTCGGGCTCTAATGGGAAAATGTTGGGCTTTTACCATGGAAAATTTGAAAAAAATTGGGTTTTACGAAGAAAATCTTAAAACTTTGGGGGTTTTATTGAAGAATTTGCCCAAATTTAGACCAAAATTAAGTAAATCGTCGGGTCGACTGCCCGTTGTTATCGTATACATAGTAGCTCCCCGACGAAACCGGAAAATTTCCCCGACGGGGGGGGGGCAGCCTTCCCCGACGGGGGGCCATGGCCCCCACCTGGCGCCACCACTGTTCTGGACGTTTTTCTTCTCAGTCTTCACAAATGGTCCAGAATTGAAATTAAAAGGTGTTGAAAACAGACCGTTCAACGTGTCTAAGTCCGTTATTCAAATTTCTTTGTTAAGGCTACGAAAACACCCTAAAAACAGTTTATAATTCTTTTATTTTCCTTACTTTTTGAGCACTTTAAGACTGTATAAATTGTTCATTTTGACTCACAGCATTTTATTAGTCTCGCCATATTAAAAAGTGTGTCAAAATTACTAAAATTTTTAAAAATTGACCTTTTTGACATTTGACCTTGAAAATTTGCATGTTCGGGAACTTTTAAAAAGTGACAACCAACCTAAAATTTAAAGTTACATTATAAACAATAGTTTTAGCATAGTCGCTATATTTTACAAATCGGTACCGGGTAAGTCAATTTTTAGAGCTCTTTTTCAAATTCGCCGCTAGACTAAATACATAGCATCTGTTCACCCATATTACTTGTGGTCAGGCTGGAGAAGCCCAGTGCTCCTCCTACAGGTCGCTGAGTGACTTGACCTTTCGGTTTGCTCTGGCAAAAGAAAGTCTTACACTCTGGTAACATCAACAAATGTTATCTATGTCTTCTCTACCTGGTCACGTTACAGTACAGTATATTAGTCAGTGTGCAGTATGAACACTGAACACTTACATGGGGCTATCCAGGGGGAACTGGGGGACGTGCCCCGGGCAGGAGGTAAGGAGAAAAAATGAGAGAGAAAAAAGAAAGGAGAAGAAGAAAGGAAAAAGGAAGAGCAAAGAAGAGAAAAAACAGAGGCGAGGAGGAAAAGAGAAAAAGGAAGAAGAGAAGGAAGAAAGAGAGGGAAAATAAAAAAGGACAAAGGAACGGAAATGACGCGTTTGATGTAATGATAGCAGCGGCATAGCTAGGTGGGTTACTGAACTGCCTCTGGATGTTCCCGACAAGCTTATTCAGCCAGTCAACTGATTTTTAGCTCAGCTGAAAGCTTTCAGCTGAACTATTGCTGTCGTGCACGGCAAACGTCTGGCACCATAACATTTGCGTTTAAGTGCCTGGCATTTCGCTGTTTTTCGTTAGATTTGGCTGAAATTTAGTAGAGATGTTAGCGAAAGTGATATCTGTATGCTGCGACTCTTTTCGATTAATTTGACCGCTATTTGACCTCGGGAGGGGGCTTTGTTTGAAAACGTAAAATTCCCTACTTGTCTTTCAGTTTTGCACCAATCTTGATAATATTGTGACGGTTTTTATTTTAAGTAATACTAGTTAATTTGTAGCCCGCCCTCAGTTGTGTTTATATCCCTTAAATCCGAATCAATTGCTGTACCAAAGCACATATGTAGTTCAAAGTATATGCATTCTGCGGACGGATGCATCCCGGTCTATTCCTTTAGCGGATTTATCCGGATCTATTCCGTCAGCGCATGAATTTGAAGGCGAATGCAAGCTAGGTATATTCGCAAGCAAGTCAATTCTACAACTGAGGGGCGTGCGCGGACCTCGTGTGAGCGAGAATGTATGCACGGGTACCCGGAGGGCTTTGTGCGCATGATCAGAGTTGCTCGTACAGCATGTACTGGTGGCTCCGCCCATGAGTGCGGGTTCTTCCTCCAATAAGAAGTAGTTGGTTAATTATGAATAAAGATAAGTTAATATGTACCCAATCACATTTAATGTATTTCGAGACTCTTGAGCAGAGGGGTGAAATAAACGATATGAAAACCCCTGTTTTCGAAGATTTTTGGGTCGAACACCCACCATCTGTGATGCTTTACAGAAGATTTCTTACTGTTTATAATAAATTTCCTTGCTTCGTAAATCTCTGGACTTTGTCATTTTTATGCAAACGCCACAGCGGTTTTTGGGGAGGCATTCACAGATTTTGTCTTTGAATTGCGTTTTCTTGGCCGTTGTGTAAGCTATGGATCTGAAATTTAGAGAGGATGTGTAATGTGTTACGTAAATTTTACCACTAAAATATTGTGTTGATCGATGGTTATATGACGTCTCTAGAGCTTATTTTTCAATGTTTGGCCATAAAACCTATCTTCCTCTAGGGATTTTGATATTTGTGCCCGAAAGTTTGTACACTAGTTCATAGGTCGCCCATGTTCATATCTTCTTCAGGAATAATCGATATCACGAGAAACGATGTTTTTAGGGGGCAATTTTGAATTGAAAATTGACCGTTCCGCGTTGGCAGGATTTACTACTGATTGGAACAAAAAAATAAAAAATTAACTGGTGCCAGTTGCTTTAAAATCTTGTCAGTAATCCTCTCTGCAAATTTCATTTCATTTCATTTCATGGAAGTATATTGGAGAAAATCCGAAATGAATTTGCCTTCTTTTCGTCCAAAACAATTCGATTCTGCAAAGCGCAAAAACTTAAGCCAAGACCGACAAGACAACGCCAAGTGAAACCATTTGGCATTCAGTTTCGCTGTATATTTCGCGCACGAATTTGCCAAACGAACATCTTCCCTGTCAATGTCATGATAAAAACACAGGACTCGCTGGAGTAATCCATCTGTTTACATACAAAGCAAAGCTACACAAAGCTATGCATTGTTTGCAATTTCACTAGTGTTTGCACAAGGCGAGGGGGGGGGGGGGAGGAGGAGTTTTTACGTAACAACTCCCTGCATATAGTAATTGGAACCAGGGAGCTGCCACAGAGTAGTAGCTCCCTGTTCGAACAATGAAAATAGTACCCCACGAAGCGTACGGTACTCTGTTCGCTCATCTCCTCTTTGGGGCTTCCCAAACATAATCATGACTGAACAACGAATATGCGGTGCGGCCTGCTACGTAAGCAATGGCAATAGTCGATACTGAAGGAGCTATTTCGTTGCCCCGGTTGCTTATAAACGATTCAATTTCCTTTCGAATATTGTCTTTGCTTTAAAATGCTGTCAGGCCCGTAGCCAGGCCGGGGCACGAGCGGGCCGTGCCCCCTTGTGCGGACCACTGTGCCCCCTATACGGAAAATCGATCGAAAATAAAATTTTAGTATATGTAAACGGTGGCCCTGGTATGACACCAAGCGATTTGTAACCAAAAATAATCCCATAAGGAGTTTAATAATGAACGTATTTTGTTCTCTGTAACATTTTTGTTCTAAAATTACAAAAATTTTCTTGCGCTACGCGCAGTTCATCTTCAGCTGCATATAGCTTTAACATCCGTTTCAGATATGTTGGCTTAATTAATTTATAAAAGTACAGGTTCAACATTTAGGCTACTGTTCTTTCGTGTAGGTGTGATTCCCGGAAAAACACAAAATTGAATCCATAAAAAGTTCCATTCTCTTTCTCTTACGATCGGGATAATTCTTAATTCAGACTCAACATCATGATAATCATTTTTGTATGAAACGTAAAGTGTCTCAATGTCCAGGGGTGGTGGAAGGGGGTCGGCCGGAGTCTTGGTTTTGTTCTTAAAGACAGACACTCATCACCCCAAATACATTTTGGTTGGGAGAAAGCAAAATTCTCAATTGGTCATAGGTGAATGTTCTTTGATTGACATAAAAGCCTACAATACACAGCATGCGCAGAAAATGTTCTGGTTACATATTATGGCCTTGTACGCCCAACAGGACATGCAGTAATCTAGGTTTGTGTCTGCACAAGGAGGGGCTCAACACAGTTTTTGAAGGAGTAACTTAGTCGGGAGAATTGGAACTGTCTAGGACGAAGAGGGGCAGATTCTTCCATAGAAACCCAAATTTTCTAACTTCCCTTAATAAGAACCAAATATTTTCAATTTTTCTTCAACAGAACCCCAAATTTTTCGCCGGTTGCCCAAAATTTCGCGTTCGGTATCCAGTCTGTAACCCATTGCTTCTGACGGGGCTTCGGGTTGCTGGACCTCTTAGGGGAGCTTGGTCCCTTCGTCGGGCTTATCTTTCCACCACCCCTTGCTGAGTCTGTATGCAGGTTTTACCGTGGTAAAGAATTTCCTGCAAAATTTCGGCGCGCTTCGCGCGCAATTCTCACAAGCGAATGATATCACCCATGAACATTATTAGTACAAAAATTCAAGTGAACTCTTCCAGCCAAAGCTAGGTGAAGGCTCAAAGTTAGATGCCGGACATCAAGGGGCTTTCATGTAGTAATCTAGTACCTTGGGTAATATTCGCTCTGCGACGACTATACGGTTTGAAGCTTAATTTACTCGTACCAAAAATTTATTCCAAAATTTACTTTTTCTGTTTTTTTTTTTCATGCAAGATTTCGTTCAAAGTAAAATACGGTAATGACCATCTGAATTGTGAACTGTGAAGACATTGGTGTGCTCTCACTGTCATTCAAAGTCCTTCTCAAAGCTCCATGCTGGTGTTGCCATGTTTTTAATTCGCCACATATTCGGGAAATTTCCCTCTGGGTCCTAACAAAATCATACTGGATCACACCAAGCCTGCCTAATGGCAGCCCCTGGTCCCGCCTCGCCGTTCGCAAAGTACTTAACCGGCTTCACGTGCGCTTGCTGAGCTGAAGATATATCGTGATTATAGTCTTGTTTCCTTCACTTGTGGAGAATTTCTACGTCTCTGTATTGCAAGCGGAGGGAAAAATTTCCATCAGAAGAGTGATTTTTTCGCGCGCTTCGCGCGTATGTGCACACGTAAAACCGATACCTTTAAGCTATGTGTGGTAAGCTTGAGATATAATCCCCTGTAGTTCCGGCAAACTGTAATCATGTGGTGGCACTACTGACAACAAACGTAATCTTCTTCGGTGCCCCTCTTTGAGGTGTCGGTGCCCCCTTATAACAGAATTCCTGGCTACGGGCCTGAATGCTGTATCGATTTAAAATATAGGGTTTTTACGACATTTGCGTGTAATTTTTCTTTCAGTATGTAATTTTTACAATCAAATCCGGAATTACAAAAGATACACATATTTTTAATAAACCCAGGGTTTTGGACTGCCTGAAAAATCACCGTACCCAAAGATGAACCCTTCTCTTGCCAAGAACTCAGCTTGAATGAGATGCCATTGGAGGGCAGCATGGCTGTTGACAAGTAGTGTTTTCACATGTTGGCATATTGGGTGGATTGTCCAAGCGAAAGTTTCAGTGTTGAGAATATACTGTCCCGTTTTCGAACGTCACCAAGTTAGAATTGTCCAGATGTTGTCCAATCACCTTCCAATATGTTTATTTGCCAAAATTGCTCTTACACTGACAGACTGAGACGTAGATCCAGAGGGGGCTTTCCCGGCTGTAGCGGGCCCCTTTACAACACCACCTTTTTTGACGATCTTAAAGCTGCTTGACAATGTGTAGTGTTCATTTTAATTGCCAGATTTCAGAAATACCAATCAAGTTCATAAATTTCAAGTTTTTCCTTAGACCACCCCACTCCCTCTTTCGAGGCTTCGTACAATTGGTGCTCCGGCTGCAGAATTTGCCCTTATGGAGTTAGTCACCTCTTTCGTGCTTGCAATCCTGAATCCGCCGAAGTAGAAGTTTACACCATTGGTGGTCTAGTTTCTTTTAAATGAAAAATCTTACCCATATCAATACCTTCTAATAGTATATGCACTCGACCAGTGGCGTAACTACAGGGGGGCAGGGGGGCAGTTGTCCCCCTGCTCTGGAAAACGGAAAACGAAAAATTCGGAAATTTCGCCCCGACAGTTTACCTGCTTTTTGCTCTGAAGAAGATAATTTCTCTAATATGAACCCAAAATTTTCGGCGCGCTACGCGCGCTGTAGAGTAACTCCAGTTAATTCATTAGTTACATTCCACATGGCTAAATAGCACAAGTCCTGTCCACCTTACCAAGTAACATGTAGACAGAGTACACGGTTTATATAGAGGTCGTAAATTTCATCCCATATCGCAAAGCCTAGTTGCTGTTCTCTTGTGTGTGTCATGCGTACGGTTGGTAAGCGACTTACGGAGCAAAGTTTGGCTATTTTATAGGGTAGTCCAGGTATGTATGTTAACCCCGATACGCTGTACAATCCCTACAGTTTCTCTCTTTTTTCTTTTTGTTCTTTATGATTACATATGGTTTTTGTGTAAGCCTACCGCGCGCTTTGCAATTTCACGATTCAGATTCAAAAGAACACTATCAGTACACAACTCGGCTCTTGAAGTATTAATTTACGTTATGCAAAATATGCCCTGGCGGCCAGGGCACATTTTGCATAATGCCACTTATGTGTTTGGTATGTCTTACATGTAATCCGTATGTTTGTAACCTACATTGCAGAATGCAGAACGTTCCATAATACAGTAATGCTCACACTTTAAAAAAAAAAATCGGAAAATTTAGGTGCTTGCCCCCCCCCGGAAAAAAGTCTAGCTACGCCACTGCACTCGACTGAAAGCAAATAGGCACCATCCACCAGGGAGGAGACAAGGCGGGGCAAGGCGGCAGGCACCGGGGGTGAGTGCATTGCTAATGTAAACTGTGTACCTTTGTGCATAAGCGGACCGCCGGGGGAAAGTGGGAGAAATGGTATTGGGAGTTGGAAATCCCCCTTCCTTCTTACCAGTGATGCGGGCTCTACAATTTTGGACAAAACTGTTGGAACACCTCCCGCCGCTATGCCATGTATGTCGTGCGCGATTTACGAATCCCCAGTCCCCCCCCCCCCGACACACCAGTCCCCCCGGACACACCAGTCCCCCAGCACGCCCCTGACACCAGAACAGAACACTGGCCGTCCCCTAGTACGATGTTATGTCCAAAAGAAAATGGTGCACCCCGATTTGATCTTATTATCTTCAACATTGTGCGGGGAGCGTGGGTGCAGGGGTGTTCAACGAGTATTGTCCAAGATTGTAGGTTCAATAAAACGGTCAGATTTAGAACAAGTTTAATGGCAACTCCTTGCTGTATGCCGTCGAGACGCAAAGGATGCACGTATATGGTTGGCCACAGAGGACAAAAATCGGGAATTAATGCTGACATTAATTCCATTTAATGTTGACATTAATTTTATCCAATCAGCATGCATTTTTTTATGTCTACATAAAATCGATTTAATGCGGACATAAATTCGAATTATGAAGACATATATTCGATTTAATGCGGACATATATTCGATTTTATGCGGACATATATTCGATTTTATGCCGACATAAATTCGATTTTATGCGGACATAAATTCGATTTTATGCGGACATATATTAAGCCAATGAGAATGCAGGAATATATGTCTACATATATTCACTTCTGACAACAAATCACTCACATCCGACAACAATTCATTCTTTTCCGACAATATTCAACAGCCAATCGTCGCGCTTGTAAGAGATCAGATAGACCACGATTCCTGGCGCTGATTTTGTACTCGCTGTCGCTCGATCAATCGACTGCGCGCCACCGCTACAGTCTGCCTATGCTAGTGGACTGCACGATGCAGTACTAGACTGTGTGAAGTGGGGGGGGGGGGGTAGGCGGTTCACTATCTGACGCTTCCAAGTCGGTGAACTGTTGAATTTTTTAGGGAATAGTACCCGATCATGTTATAACATGATATAAGCAAAAGCTTAAAATTCCACTCTTTTGGAGGAATATGAGTCGTTCTCAAATTGACATTTGGGTGGTTTTTTGAAACCAACTAGACCGGTTTCTGTTTTCTTGCTCTATACGGCGGAACTTCATCAGTAATAGCCTTTCAAGCATTGGCTACGTTCGTCATGAGATTTAAAATGCAGCTATGAGCGCATGCAATAAAGTATCGTCGTACCCTCATGTTTCGTCCGACTCTGCAGTAAAACTTGATTACACAAGTAAATCTTTTAGATTTAGTGTCCTCTGATAGGGAAAAAGACGGTCGGGAAACAAACGCCGGGATTGATGCGAATGTACGCAAAATAACATCCCTGTGCTTCTCAAGCTTGCTTTCAAATGCCTTGTTCTTAGATATTTGGGTATGCGTGGCTTTGAGCCTAAGTGGTGGCACTTCTTAACCTTTTGGGGGTATAGTACACGTAGGTGCGCCCTTCGTTTGTAGTCAATAGAGCTTATGCACGTGACGTCAGCGCGTTTCAATTTGGCTTACTGGATGGAACTGCCATACGCAGTAGGTGTGTTAAAGATACGCGCTCACTATAGCACCATAGTAACAATTGTTGCACAATGTACGCTTGAATGGAAAAATAGAGAAACGTGACGTAGGTGCATAAGCTCTATACCTTTAATAGCCGGGCTAACTTCCTTCTACGTGCTTAATTCTAAACATTCCTCTCTGAATGGAATCCTGTTTCCTGGGTACGGTGTAAACATAGAGAATTCCCGCCATTTAGTGACCTACCGAATCCACAATCCATAGAACAATGACTACGACTGGCTGTTGACGAGATGGGTGTGAGTTATGTATACGCCAAAAGAGGAGTACATTGTTCGTCTTCGAAAAAAAAAAAGGTTATTTTGGGTTTCGGAATTGTATGCGGACAACACAAGTAAAAAAGTGGTGACATTTTTGGCATAAAATCGATTGTGCGCGAATCCGAAAAACCTGAGGTGATCATACTCTATCAATCATGCGAACAAGAGCGTCTAAGTAATCTAAATTTAAATTATGCGATGTGATGACCGATATATACCTACAATCAAACTATAACTACGGATATGTCGCATTCCCATCCGCGTATATGCCCGCACTTACATCGAATAGTATGTCCGCATATTAATTTATTAGAATGGGGGCGCCTTATATTTCCGCACAATGATAGTATGCGGAATACAAGGCTTTCGCGCCCAATATATTGACACCACATGTACTTTTTAATACGCCTCCTATTCATATCACTGTCCGCCCTTGAGTTGCCAAGCAGGGTGCAGGACAACTGCAAGAGAAATGTTTTCGCAACCACTTACGAAGGCGAAGACGAATATATCACACTTTCGAATATGACTCTCAATTCATACTAGTTGCACACACCATCTCGTCAACAGCTCAGTCGTAGTCATTGTTCTAGGGCACTTGTCGGATAGGTCACATTTAAATGGCGGGAATTCTCTATGCTTTACACCCCGTCTGTACCCAGGAAACAGGATTCCATTCAGAGAGGAATGTTTAGCAATTAAGCAGTAGAAGGACAAGTTAGCCCGGCCTATTAAAAGGTAAGAGCTTATGCACCTACGTCACGTTTCTCTATTTTTCCATTCAAGCGTACATTGTGCAACAATTGTTACTATGGTGCTATCAGTGAGCGCCGTATCTTTAACATCACCTACTGCGTATGGCAGTTCCATCCAGGTAAGCCAAATTCTGAAACGCGCGGACGTCACGTGCATAAGCTCTATTGACTACAAACGAAGGGCGCACCTACGGTACTATTACCCCAAAAGGTTAAGAAGTGCCACCACTAGGCTCAAAGACACGCATACCCAAATATCTAAGAACAAGGCATTGAAAGCAAGCTTGAGAAGCACAGGGATTTATTTTGCGTACATTCGCATCAATCCCGGCGTTTCGTTTCCCGACCGTCTTTTTCACTATCAGAGGACACTAAATCTAAAAGGACTTTACTTCTGTGTAATTCAAGTTTTACTGCAGAGTCGGACGAAAACATGAGGGTACGACGATTACTTTATTGCATGCGCTCATGCTGGCATTTTAAATCTCATGACGGAAACGTAGCCAAATGCTTGAAAAAGGCTATTACTGATGAAATTCCGCCGTATAGAGCAAGAAAAACAGAAAGAAACCGGTCTAGGTTGGTTTCCAAAAAACCACCCCAAATGTCATTTGAGAAACGACTCATATTCCTCCAAAAGAGTGGAAGCCGTTTAAAGCTTTCTCCCGACTTATATCATGTTATAACATGATCGGGTTACTATTCCCTACAAAATTCCAACAGTTCACCGACTTGGAAGCGTCAGATAGTGAACCGCCCCTACCCCCCCCACCACTTCACACAGTCAGTAACTGCATCGTGCAGTCCAATAGGCATAGGCAGACTGTATAGCGGTGGCGGCGCAGTCGATTTGATCGAGCGAACAGCGAGTACAAAACTACAGCGCCCAGGAATCATCCGCGCCGCCCCCTTGGTCTTATCTGATCTCTTACAAGCGCGACGACGATTGGCTGTTGAATATTGCGGAAAAGAATGCAATTGTTGTCGGATGTGAGTGATTGCTTTCTTTTGTGGTTCAGAAGTGAATATATGTTAGACAGTTATATTCACTGTCTATTCTCATTGGCTTAATATATGTCCGCATAAAATCGAATTTATGTCCGCATAAAATCGACATTAATATGTCGGCATTAAAATCGAATATATGTCCGCATAAAAATCGAATATATGTCCGGCATTAAAATCGAATATATGTCTTTCATAATTCGAATTTATGTCCGCATTAAATCGATTTTATGTAGACATAAAAAAAATGCATGCTGATTGGATTAAAAATTTAATGTCAAACATTAAATGGGAATTAATGCTCAGCATTAATTCCCGATTTTTGTCCTCATCCGTGTGGCCAACCATATACCGAGTGCATCCTTTGCGTCTCGACGGCATCTACAGGCAAGGATTGTGCTGTTGCCATTAAACTTGTTCTCAAAATCTAGACCCGTTTTATTGAACCTACAATCTTGGACAATACTCGTTGACCAAACCCCTGCACCCACGCTCCTGCACAATTGTTGAAGATAATAAGATTTCAAATCGGGGACACCCTCGGGCACCATTTCTTGGACCCCATAACATCGTACTAGGGGACGGCCAGCTTGTTCTGTTCTGGTGTCAGGGGGCATTTTGTGCTGGGCGGAACTGGGTGTCGGGGGGGACTGGTGTGTCGGGGGGACTGGTGTTTCGGGGGGGGGGGGGGGACTAGGGATTCGTTAAATCGCGCACGACATACACTGGCATAGCGGCGGGAGGTGTTACCAAACAGTTTGTCCAAAATTGCTAGAGCCCGCATCATTGGTAAGAAGGAAGGGGGATTTCCAACTCATGTCCCCAATAGCCATTTCTCCACCTTTCCCCCGGCGGTCCGCTTATGCACAAAGGTACACAGTTTACATTAGCAATGCACTCACCCCCGGTGCCTGCCGCCTTGCCCCGCCTTGTATCCTACCTGGTGGATGGTTGACCTATTGTGCTGTTCAGTCTCTTATGCGAGTTGCAGTGGCGTAGCTAGACTTTTTTTCAGGGGGGGGGGCAAGCACCTAAATTTTTCGATTTTTTTTTTTTTAAAGTCGTGAGCATTACTGTATTATGGAACGTTCTGCATTCTGCAATGTAGCGGTTACAAACATACGGATTACATGTAAGACATACCAAACACATAAGTGGCATTATGCAAAATGTGCCCTGGCCCGCCAGGGCATATTTTGCATAACGTAAATTAATACTTCAAGAGCCGAGTTGTGTACTGATAGTGTTCTTTTGAATCTTGAATCGTGAAATTGCAAAGCGCGCGGTAGGCTTCACACAAAAACCATATGTAATCATAAAGAACAAAAAGAAAAAAGAGAGAAACTGTAGGGATTGTACAGCGTATCGGGGTTAACATACATACCTGGACTACCCTATAAAATAGCCAGAAACTTTGCTCCGTAAGTCGCTTACCAACCGTACGCATGACACACAACAAGAGAAAACCGGCAACTAGGCTTGCGATATGGATGAAATTTACGACTCTATATAAACCGTGATACTCTGTCTACATGTTACTTGGTAAGGTGTGGACAGGACTTGTGCTATTTAGCCATGTAGAATGTAACTAATGAATTAACTGGAGTTACTCTACAGCGCGCGTAGCCGCGCGGAAAAATTTTTGGCGTTCATATTAGAGAAATTATCTTCTTCAGGAGCAAAAAGCAGGTTAAACTGTCGGGGCAGAAATTTCCGAATTTTTCGTTTTCCGTTTTCCAGAGCAGGGGGGACAACTGCCCCCCTGCCCCCTGTAGGTTACGCCACTGGTCGAGTGCATATACTATTAGAAGGGTCTTGATATGGGGTAAGATTTTTCATGAATTAAAAGAAACTAGACACCAATGGTTGTAAACTTCGACTTCGGCGGATTCAGGATTGCAAGCACGAAAGAGGTGACTAACTCCATAAGGCAAATTCCTGCAGCCGCGAAGCACCAATTCGTACGAAGCCTCGAAAGAGGGAGTGGTGGGTGGTCATAAGGAAAAAACTTGTGAAATTTAGAACTTGATGGTATTTCTGAAAAGCTGGCAATTAAAATGAACACTACACCATTGTCCAAGCAAGCTTTAAGATCGTCAAAAAAGGTGGTGTTGTAAAGGGGCCCGCTACAGCGGGAAAGCCACCCCTCTGGATCTACGTCTCAGTCTGTCAGTTGTAAGAGCATTTTGGCAAATAAACATATTGGAAGGTGATGGACAAACATCTGGACAATTCTAACTGGTGACGTTCGAAAACGGGGACAGTATATTTCTTCAACACTTGAAACTTTCGCTTGGACAATCCACCCAATATGCCAACATGTGGAAAAAACACTACTTGTCAACAGCCATGCTGCCCTCCAATGCATCTCATTTCAAGCTGAGTTCCTGGCAAGAGAAGGGTGGTTCATCTTTGGGTTACCCCCTTCCTCCCGGTGATTTTTCAGGCAGTCCAAAACCCTGGGTTTATTAAAAAATATGTCGTATCTTTTGTAATTCCGGATTTGATTGTAAAAATAACATACTGAAAGAAAAATACACGCAAATGTGTAAAAACCCTATATTTTAAATCGATACAGCATTTCAGGCCCGTAGCCAGGAATTCCGATATAAGGGGCACCGACACTGCATAGAGTGGCACCAAAGAAAGATTACGTTTGTTGTCAGTAGTGCCACCACATGATTACAGTTTGCCGGAACTACAGGGATTATATCTCAAGCTTACCACACATAGCTTATAAGGTATACGGTTTTAACGTGTGCACATACGCGCGAAGCGCGCGAAAAAATCACTCTTCTGATGGAAATTTTTCCTCCGCTTGCAATACAGAGACGTAGAGAAATTCTCCCACAAGTGAAGGGAACAAGGACATAATCACGATATATTCTTCAGCTCAGCAAGCGCACGTGAAGACGGTTAAGTACTTTGCGAACGGCGCCGAGGCGGGACCAGGGGCTGCCATTAGGCAGGCTTGGTGTGATCCAGTATGATTTTGTTAGGACCCAGAGGGAAATTTCCCGAATATGTGGCGAATTAAAAAACATGGCAACACACCAGCATGTGAGAGCTTTGAGAAGGCACTTTGAATGGACAGTGAGAGCACACCAATGTCTTCACAAGTCCGCCTCACAAATTCAGATGGAGTCATTACCGTATTTTACTTTGAACGAAATCTTGCATGAAAAAAAAAAACAGAAAAAGTAAAATTTTGGAATAACTTTTTGGTACGAGTAAATTAAGCTTCAAACCGTTATAGTCGTCGCAGAGCGAATATACCCAAGGTACTAGATTACTACATGAAAGCCCCTTGATGTCCGGCATCTAACTTTGAGCCTTCAACCCACTAGCTTTGCGCTGGAAAGAGTTCACTTGAATTTTTGTAACTAATAATGTTCATGGGTGATATCATTCGATTGTGAGAATTGCCCTCGCGCGAAGCGTCGCCGAAAATTTTTGCAGGAAATTCTTTAACCCACGGTAAAACCTGCATACAGGACTCAGCAAGGGGTGGTGGAAAGATAAAGCCCGACGACACAGGGACCAAGCTCCCCTAAGAGGTCCAGCAACCCGAAGCCCCCGTCAGAAGCAATGGGTTACAGACTGGATACCGAACGCGGACAATTTTGGGCAACCGGCGAAAAATTGGGTTCTGTTGAAGAAAAATTGAAAAAATTGGTCTTATGAATGGAAGTTAGAAAATTTGGGTTTCCTATGGAAGAATCTGCCCCTATCTTGTCTAGACGTTCCAATTCTCCCGACTAAGGTTACTCCTTCAAAAACTGTGTTGAGCCCCTCCTTGTGCAGACACAAACCTAGGATTTACGCATGTCCTGCTTGGGCATACAAGGCCATAATATGTAACCAGAACATTTTCTGCGCATGGCTGGTGTATGTAGGCTTCTTAACGTCAATCAAAGAGACTTTTCACCTATGACCAATTGAGAATTTTGCGTTTCTCCCAACCAAAATGTATTTGGGGTGATGAGTGTCTGTCTTTAAGAAACAAAACCAAGACTCCGGCCGACCCACCTTCCCACCACCCTAGGACATTGAAGACACTTTACGTTCATACAAAAAATGGATTATCATGATGTTGGAGTCTGAATTTAAGAATTATCCCGATCGTAAGAGAAAGAGAATGGAACTTTTTGATGGATTCAATTTTGTGTTTTGCCGGGAATCACACCTACACGAAAGAACAGTAGCCTAATGTTGAAACTTGTATTTTATAAATTAATTAAGCCAACATATCTATGAAAACGGATGTTAAACGCTATTGAATGCAGCTTTTGAAGATGAACTGCGCGTAGCGCAAGAAAATTTTGTAATTTTTAGAACAAAAATGTTACATCGAGAACCAAAATACGTTCATTATTAAACTCCTTATGGGATTATTTGGTTACAAAATCGCTTGGTGGTCATACCAGGGCCACCGTTTCACCATATACTAAAATGTTTATTTTCGAATCCCGATTTTCCTTCGTTATAGGGGGCACAGTGGTCCGCACACGGGGGCACGGCCCGCTCGTGCCACAGGGCCTGGGCCTGGTACGGGCCTGACAGCATTTTAAAGCAAAACAAAAGACAATATTCGAAAGGAAATTGGAATCGTTTATAAGCAACCGGGGGCAACTGAAATAGCTCCTTTCAGTATCGACTATTGCCATTGCTTACGCCTAGCAGGCCGCAACTAGCATATTCGTTGTTCAGTCATGATCTATGTTTGGGAAGCCCAAAGAGGAGATGAGCGAACAGAGTACAGGATACACTTCGTGGGGTACTATTTTCATTGTTCGAACAGGAGCTACTACTCTTGGCAGCTCCCTGGTTCCAATTTAACTTATATGCAGGGAGTTGTTACGTAAAACTCCTCCTCCCCCCACCCCCCCCACCGCCTTGTGCACAAACCCAACTAGTGAAAATTGCAAACAATGCATAGCTTTGTGTAGCTTTGCTTTGTATGTAAACAGATGGATTACTCCAGCGAGTCCTGGTGTTTTATCATGACATTGACAGGAAGATGTTTCGTTTGGCAAATTCGTGCGACGAAATAGATACAGCGAAACTGAATGCCAAATGGTTTCACTTGGCGTTGTCTTGTCGGTCTCTTGCTTATAGTTTTAGCGCTTTTGCAGAATCGAATGTTTTTGGACGAAAAAGAAAGGCAAATTACATTTCGGATTTTTCTCCAAATATACTTCCATGAAATGAAATGAAATGAAATTTGCAGAGAGATTACTGACAAGATTTAAAGCAAACTGGCACAGTTAATTTTTATTTTTTTGTTCCAATCAGTAGTAAATCCTTGCCAACGCGGAACGGTCCAATTTTCAATTCAAAATTGACCCCCTAAAAACAATAGTTTCCTTCGTGATATCGATCATTTCCTGAAGAAGATATCGAACATGGGCGACCTAGAAATAGTGTACAAACTTTTCGGGCACAAAATATCAAACAAATCCCTAGAGGAAGATAGGTTTTATGGCCAAACAATTTGAAAAATAAGCTCTAGAGAGTCATATAACCATCGATCAAACACAATATTTTAGTGGTAAAATTTACGTAACACATTACACATCCTCTCTAAATTTCATGAATCCATAGCTTACACAACGGCCAAGAAAACGCCAATCAAAGACAAACTCTGAATGCCTCCCCAAAAAACCGCTGTGGCGTTTGCATAAAAATGACAAAGTCCAGAGATTTACGAAAGCAAGGAAATTATTATAAACAGTAAGAAATCTTCTGTAAAGCATCACAGATGGTGGGTGTTCGACCCAAAAATCTTCGAAAACAGGGGTTTTTATATCGTTTATTTCACCCCTCTGCTCAAGGAGGTCTCGAAATACATTAAATGTGATTGGGTACATATTAACTTATCTTGATTCATAATTAACCAAACTACTTCTCTATTGGAGGGAGGAAGAACCCGCACTCATGGGCGGAGCCACCAGTACATGCTGTACGAGCAACTGCTGATCATGCGCACAAAGCCCTCCGGGTACACGTGCATACATTCTCGCTCACACGAGGTCCGCGCACGCCCCTCAGTTGTATAGAATGACTTGCTTGCGAATATACCTAGCTTGCATTTCGCCTTCAAATTCATGCGTGACGGAATAGATCCGGATAAATCCGCTAAAGGAATAGACCCGGGATGCATCCGTCCGTCTGACAGAATGCATATACTTTGAACCAACGGGCTTAGAGAATTTAAATTTTTTTGTTCCTGAATTAAGTATTTTTGTTAAAATGTTTTATAAGCCCCTAATTCCTTTCGGCATCAAGGATTTTGGTCTAAGTAGAATTTAGGCTTTCAAAGTTTTGTCTTGACTTTTCTGCACGATAGGGCAGACTTCACTTCGAAATTTTTTTGGGAAAGGGTTTTCCAAATTGGTGGGGCACTTGTTGGACCCGGCTTTTCATCCCCAATTTTTGATCAACTATAATTTCCCCTTTATTATATCTAGCGCGAAGTCTGAAAATTTTTCGACCCCCCGTACAATTTGTAAAAGTTGACACTACCCTTAAAATGATCCTTAGTTTGTCAGCTTTCAGTTTTTGGTGGTTGTCACTATTTGAATTTACCCGAACATGGTATACAGGAGGATCAAAGGTCACGATTCAGTTTCACCCAAACTTCAACAATCTTGGTACTTTACATGTGTACTTCACCTTCAGGGAGGCTTTACCTTGAGTCTAGTGGGTAAATATTTTGAATAAATTTACAATAAACACCCCTGAACTCCATAAATGCTAAACCCTTAATTATCAATATTTACTAGGGTTTCATTGAATATTTTCTATTATTTTTTTTTTTTAGTTTTCCCATTACAATTTACAGATATGATATTTCAATGCATCTTATGCATTTTTTAAACCACATGGAGATAAGCGTCTCTCAAAAGACAGGAAAGATGTTAAATGGCTGGGAAGCGGGGGACTGGGGCCCCAGTCAAAATGTGAGGGGCTGAAGTATCTTCCGCCCCCAAGACCCAAGGGCAAAACCCCTTATTTGTCTCTTCTGTAAGAAATGTCAAAATTGCAGAAAATTTTCCCTAAATTTGTCCAAAATGTTGCCAAATTGCATCTGAGGCCCCTTAAAAACCCAAATGTTCCACAGGGGAGGGGGACCAAACCCCCTCCCCTTAGACTCCTCCCAGGACGGCGATCCGAAACAGATTCACCCCCCCCCCCAGTCGCGTATAGCTGCCTACGCCTATGTATCGTTTTAAGTTCTACATTGCAATATAATGCTCTTCTTGATAAAATTGATCTGTCGAAAGTTTGCCTGTGCGGCTCTCTTACTCTGCCACTGGTAACGTACGAAAGCTAACAAAAACCCCGTCGCTATTGCACAGTCAAATTTATAAACCTATCTGGAAGTTTAAAGAAAAATGTGCAAAGGTTTTCGTTTCAGTGTTTCAGTTATCTTTGTGGTAAAAATTAAGATTTTCTCATATAGACGAGGTTTCTGACTATACTTTTATTAAAACCCTTAGACTATATGGCGTTGGAAATATACATCTGGCAGTTTTATGTTGTGCTTCTGAAAGGGGAAAAAACAAATGGTCATTACAAAAGCCGGAAAGCACTTTGTAAGTAGGGAAAAAAATGATGAACGCTGAATTTTTTTTTATTTAAAAAATTGCAATCCCATTTTCAGATGTGAAGTAATAAAATACAATGCTCCACCTTCAAAATGTGTCACTAAAATCTTGTCCTATATGGTCAAAGCGGTAAACAATTAAAAAATTCTTTGCTTTTCATAAAAGAAGCATTTTGAGTATCCTGTCAATTGAAACTGCCTTCATTAATCTGCATATGAAATTCAAATCACCAACCCTCTTACAGCCAGTTTCATCCATACCCATAGCCAGACAACTGCTGAAGAGGGCGAAAAAAGTTCCCAGACTGTAAGAGGGAAAATCATTTTCAAGGCACGAAATGGTTAACATAAAAGGGAAAGGGAAT